>JACEEZ010004632.1:45000-65000 GCA_016584305.1 Chionoecetes opilio | reverse complement strand
GTGGTGTGTGTGTGTGTGTGTGGGTATGTGTGTGTGTGTGTGTATGTGTGTGTGTGTGTGTGGGTATGTGTGTGTGTTGTGTGTGTTGTGTGTGTGTGGTCGCTTTCATCTCTTTAATGGATTGGAGGTAAATTTGCTTTCAGGTTCATTGTTTAATTGTTTTGCAAAGTTTTCATCTATAACAAATGTATTTTCGATTCAATTACAACAAACACCTATTTATTACATTTATTTTAAGCCAAATTTGAGGTCATAATAATATCTGAAACTTTCATGTGATACATATTTGATAAATGAAAGTCTGCGAATTTACATAATTTGTCACCAGGATTAATTCGATATGGAATAAAACACGGCTATATTTCAATCACGCATTTGTTTAAACGTCAAACTAATAAAGTATAACCAGCGAGGAGATTTTCTTTTATAATATTGATGTAATTTTTTTGTTGCATATAATCATCATAAATAAGGAGAGGAAGATGAACAAGGCCTAACATGTCAAGTGTTTTAATAACATTACGATTATTTGACTGAAAAACGAAACAAAAACTTGAAGCGTCTCATTTACCTGCGTGACTCACAGACCTTCAGCGCAGGAATGAACAGCATCGGAGAGGGAAAAATGAATGTGGTGCAATATAATATACGTGCAATGAGGTGGTGGTGGCGGTGGTGGTGTTGATGGTAGCGGTGGTGGTGGTGGTGGTGGCGGTAGTAGACAATTATATCAATGCTGCTCATTTTTATGCGTAAACAATGGTCGCTCTTGTGTCGCTCAAATGACAAAGCTGAGAGAGATGAGTCGTGTGTGCGTGTGCGTGTCTGTGTGTGTGTAGTATATGTGTGTGTGTGTGTGTGTGTGTGTTTACCTAGTTGTGATATACAGGAAAGGAGTTACTGTATATTCGTAGGGACCGTCTCCATATCTCATTTGGTTGATCTAACTTAAAAGCCATGAATTCATAAAACATTTTACTCTTCCATTGTCTAATGTCTGCGTGTGTGTGTGTGTTTATGTGCGTGCGTGTGTGTGTGTGCGCGCGTGCGTGCGTGCGTGCGTGCGTGTGTGTGTGTACATCTTACAGCCTGTACACTTATTTGTCTTCCATATTCATTAGTACGTTATCAGTCGGTACCAAAAAAATTAAATAAACATACATTTGATTTTCACTCACTTGTTTATTAAGGATAGATGGATAGATAGATAGATAGATAGACAGATAGATAGACAGATAGACAGATAGATAGACAGATAGATAGATCGATAGATAGATAGACCTGTCACCTCTCTCCCTAGCTTACCCAGCGTGCCTGGACATGCTGCCTATTATCCCAGCACTTAACATTTCCTTACAGTATCAGAGTCAATGCTACTAATAATTACATGATATAATTTAGAAAGAGAGAATGTCATTATTCTGGGTACGTGTCAGTAAATTCAGATTTCATGTAAAAGCTATCATAAGTTTTGTTGTTTCAGAGTAAATTCGCCCTTAACTTTCAACTTTCGCCCTTAGAGACTTGTATGGACTTTCTTCATCTTTATTCTCTTGCTTCATCCAATTAATTGTCTGAATCATTATTTTAAACATGAACGGTTGATGAAGGAACACAACAATGTACTTAATATTCCTTGGTGTGTGTGCGCTCTCTCTCTCTCTCGTGATCACTCCTCAAATTTCTCTCTCTCTCTCGACCTCCCGTCGTCTCTCATCTCTCTCCTCCCTCTCTCTCTCTCTCTTCGTCTCCCACCTTTCCTCTCTTCGTCTCCTCTCTCTTCCTCTCTGCTCTCTTCCTACTCCTTACCCTTAAAATCCCTGTTACTTAATAACTTCTTTTTCTTTTTCTTTTTTTCCCCTCCTCTCCTCGTCCTCCACTCCTGCTTCCTCTTTCTCCGTCCTCCTCCTCCTCCCTCCTCCTCCTCCTCCTCCTTCCTCTCCGCCTCTTCCTTTTTCCTCTTTCCTCCCTCCTCAACTTTCCCTCCCTCAACTTCTGTAACTTACTATCTTCTTTTTTTCTTCATGTTCTTTTTCCCTCCTCCTCCTCCTGCTGCGTAAAGCCAGCTGCTACTGTTTAAGATCTTAGTTCATGCAAATAGTAAATTCAGGTGAGGTGTTCGCCATTTCTCACTGAACCCTGGCCTGTTACGCGATGGTGAGCACCTGACGCGGTAAGGGGAATGGGTGGCAGTGGAGAGAGAGAGAGAGAGAGAGAGAGAGAGAAGAGAGAGAGAGGAGAGGAGAGAGAAAGAGAGAGAGAGAGAGAGGAAAGAAGGAAAGAAGTGGGAGGAGGAGAAAGAGAGGAAGGGGACAGACACTTGCAATATAACGCTACTCTTTTAACCCGTCAAATAACACAATACCACGGCCTAAGAACAAGAACAAAACAAGACTCATTTCACCTTATATACGTAATAGTAGCAGTATAGTATATATATAGTATTATAAATGTATAGCAGAACACAAGCCACACACCCTGCAACCTCCCAGGTGCCATTTTTATTGTACCTGTTTTACCTGTCCTCTGGAAAATGACAGGGAATTATCCGAGTGACCTTGAGAGAAAATAACCCGGCTATACCGCTGCTGCTTGCCCTTGTAAGTAGTAGTGGTGGTAGTAGTGGTAGTAGTAGTGTTGGTGGTGGTGGTGGTAGTAGTATATGGTTGGGTGGTGGTAGTGGTGGGTATTAAGTGGTATATTAATGGTGGTGGTGGTGGTGGGGGTAGTATTAGTAAGTGTATAGAAGTGGTAGTAGTAGTAGTAGTATATGGTGGTAGTAGTAGTCAGTAAGTGGGTGGTGGTGGGTGGTAGTAGTAGTAGTAGTAGTAGTGTGGTGGTAGTCGTAGTAGTGTGGTGGTGGTGTGGTGATGGGTAGTAGTAGTGGTGGTGGTGGTGGTGGTGGGGGTAGTAGTAGTAGTGGTAGTAGAAGTGAGTAGTAGTAGTAAGTAAAAGTATGGTTGTATAGTTGGTGGTGGGGGAATATAAACAAAGGGTTAAATATAGTAAACCTTCTTATTATCCTTATAATATGAAGGTTTGGGGAGTAGGAGGTAGGAAAACTAGGGAAAAACAATTAGATAGGAATAAAAGGTAAAGTAATAGTATAGGATAGGAAAGCTTTTTGGGGGGGATCATTTTACAATCTTTTTATGCATGCATGGATTTATTAATGGATCTATAAGGAGGATGAAGGATTGAGTGTTGAGATTGCTTTGTCTGGAAGTGCTCAAAGGGGTAGGAGGGGAAAATACTGCTTAGAGTGGGTGTGCATGTGGGTGTGCATGTGGGTGTGTTTGTGGGTGGGTGGGTGTGCATGTGGGTGGGTGGGTGTGTGTGAGTGGGTGGGTGTGTGTGGGTATGGGTGTGATTGTGGGTGGGTGGGTGTGGGTGTGTGTGTGGGTGTCTGTGTGTGTGAGTGCGAGTGCGAGTGCGTGTGCGTGTGCGTGTGCGTGTGCGTGTGCGTGTGCGTGTGTGGTGTGTGTGTGTGTGTGTGTGTGTGTGTGTGTGTGTGTGTGTGTGTTGATGCCCCAAACGTTGCACTGCATATGAACCACAGTCACTCGCTCGCTCGTCGACTACTAATGGAAGTATAAAGATGTTGATACAAGTCAAGAATTATACAATACATAATTATTATTCTCTGGTCCATGAAGCGAATCCAAATAAGGTACATGCTGCAAATTGACAAAACTCCAATCATTTCTTTTTTCTTCTTTTTATTCTACCCCGCACTAACTTTTTAATAACGTTTATGACAAAAGAAAAGACAGATGAAGTTACTTAGCGGAGATCCAATCAAGCTTACGTTAACCATTAGAGTGATTTATATTTCTTCAGCAAGATCATTAAAGTTTTATTTTCCATTATTTCTTTCTCTTCAATAACATAGATTAACTTTTTTCTTTTGCGAGCATGAAGAAGACGAGGGAAGATAATTTAAAAAGTTAAGATTAAGAGATAAAAAATGCAGGAACCAAAAAGGAGGAAGAAGAAGAGAAGGAGGAGGTGAAGGACGTTAAGGAGGAGGAGGAAAGACATGGAAGAAAGAGGAAATAAACGGGTGGAAGAAGAACAGAGTAAAAAAATGTGAAGGAGAGAGAATGGAAAGAGCTTGTGTGATGCAAGGAAGGGGGAGGAAGAGGAAGAGGAGGAGGAGGAAGGTAAGGAGTAGGAGGAGGAGGAAGGTAAGGAGTAGGAGGAGGAGGAAGGTAAGGAGGAGGAAGAGGAGTAGGAGGAGGAGGAGGAGGAGGAAGGTAAGGAGTAGGAGGAGGAGGAAGGTAAGGAGAGGTTTGCGTGCGTCTTGACAAAGAATGGAGGAGGAAACACCTTGCCAGACCTTCTTTAGTGATTTTTTGCTCTTATGGACGATTTATAGGTCTCTCTCTTCTCTCTCTCTCTCTCTCTCTCTCTCTCTCTCTCTCCTCTCTCTCTCTCTCTCTCTCTCTCTCTCTCTTCTCTCTCTCTCTCTCTCTCTCTCTCTCTCACATTATATCTTATCTCTTAGTTCTTGCAGCCTTTTTCTTTCTTTCAGTAATCTTCTTTATCTTTTTTTGCTTGTTTCTGTATTGGTAATTACGTCTTTGTTCTTTCTGTTTTACTTGTCTTTTCGATCTTTATCATTTTTTCTTTTTCTTTTTCTTCTTCGTCTCTTACTTTACGATGTTCTTTTGCCTTTGTTTTTTCTCCCTTGCTAATGATTTTTCTGTTATTTATTTATTTCTTTTTGCAATAACCAATTTTTTCGTGATTTATTGCTTTTTACTTATTTTGAATCAACTGAGAGAAAAAAATTGAACGATTGAACGATTTTTCTGCATTTCCAATAATTTGTTTATTTTCTATTTCGAATTTTTTTGCATCTTTTTCTTTGTTTCTCGAAGTTTTTTTGTATTGTCAATTTATCTTTTTTTCTTCAATTTTTTATCTTAACAAAAACGTTAAAAAGAAAGAGAGAGAGAGAGAGAGAGAGAGAGAGACCGACAGCCAGCCAGCCAGCCAGCCAGCCAGCCAGCCAGCCAGCCAGCCAGCCAAAGATGCATGAAATAATTATCAAAAGGTTTTTTCTCTCCCTTCTCTCTCTCTATTGCTCTCTCTCTCTCACTCTCTTTCTCACTGAGTGTCTTTCTCTTCGTGTCCTACCCATTGCCCTTTCTCCTTTCCCTTCTACCTCCCTTCCTTCATTTCTCCTTTCCTTCTTCCCTTCCTTTCCTCTCGCCTCCTTTACTTTCCCTTCCTTCAATATATAGCGCAAACAATGTTCATAGATACCCACTTCCCCTCTGTACCATCCATCCTTCCCCTTCCCCTCTCTCCCCTCACTCCCTTGCCTTCCCTTCCCCTCTCTCTCTTCCCTTCCCTTCTCCCTAGTTGAATAATGTAAATGAGAAAGAGAGAAAGAGAAATAAAGAGAGAGAGATAAAGAAAGACACAGAGAGAGAGAGAGAGAGAGAAACAAATCTGACTACCAAAAAGGAATTGTTAATCTCGTACTCCTGTTAAATGTCAAAGAAAAAAAAGTTTAGTGCGGGAGTGAAGGACTGTACTTTATGTTTGTAAAGTGTAATTTCTGTAGTAGCTGTAGTAGTAGTAGTAGTGCCCTCCTATGTCTCAGGGGCACTAGATATTCCACCCCCACAACCATCGATTTAGCTGGCCTGAACTACCAGGCCACTGTAGTGGAGAGCGGCATATTAGTGTAGGTGATGGAGAGAGGAGAGTAAATAATAGAGAAGTAGTAGTAGTCTATGGTTGGATGCCACAGTCAGTAGCGACCTGAGTTGGGGCTACTGACCTCCAATTCGAGAGAACTGGAACCAAAATGCCAGGGGTCGCTGGTAGTTTTAACTCACTTTTTTGATAATAAGTTGGTCTACTGGAAAACAAAATATGGGCTTATTCCACTGCACTTAAAACACAAAAGTATAATATTAAGAACGATTTTCTTCTATATGTATATTGCATAGAAGCCTGATTCTGTAAAACATTGTATATAACCAAATAACCAAGGAGGTTATATTTGAGGAGGCGAGGTAAATGCTACTCTATGATATTATATAGTCAATAACGAATGTTTAGAAGTTATCTATACCTAGGCAGTCATATTTTCCTGTTATTATTGTGTATCAATCAGATAGAAAGCCTGGAAGTACAATGAGTCGACGCGTGAAGTCGTAATGTTTTGATTCAATCTCCCCGCCACAATCTCCCTGCCGCGGCACGTCGCCTCCACAATTATAACCTACATTGTCGCAGTAACAAGCCGATTTCGGCATTCTTTATTCTTCGTTTTTCCAAGGCATTGCTTATTGTATTTTGACAAGCGTTTGCCAGACGCAGCAGTACTGTTTTAGAAAACAGTGTGAACATCGCCCAAATTTTACATGCCACAATATACATGTCAAAAATATATTAAGCTTTGCTACTCGAGGCGAGTAATTTGCATTGAATTGCTATTATAGAACGTTCCATCGTAAGGCATGTCATCCATATAATTAGTAGAACAACAGAAGAACTATATTTTTTGGTATTCAGATGCGGTGCATCAATGTTTATCGCGAAATTAATTTATGAAAAATATTAGTCGCGGAGCCAAAACACAGTAGACCAACCTTTGAGTTAAAACTGCCAGCGACCACTGGCATTTCTCGAGTTTCAGATCATTGGAATTAGTGGAGCCCGCATATATTGCATAAATAAACACGTGGTGGAGGTATCATTTAGTAGTAGTAGTAGTAGTAGTAGTTGTGGTAGAAGTAGTACTAGTTGTTGTAGTAGTGGTAGTGGTAAGAGGAGTATAGTAGTAGTAGTAGTAGTAGTAGTAGTAGTAATAGAAGTAGTAGTAGTAGTAGTAGTAAGTAGTAGTAGAAATGGAAGTAGTAATAATAGTAGTAGTAGTAGTAGCAGTAGTAGTAGTAGTAGTAGTAGTAGTAATAGAAGTAGTAGTATAGTAGTAGTAATGGAAGTAGTAATAATAGTAGTAGTAGTAGTAGTAGTTAGTAGTAATGGAAGTAGTAATAATAGTAGTAGTAGTAGTAGCAGTAGTAGGCTAATAGTAAAGAGTAAGTCACAATATATCCTTCCAAGATCAAAATTTGTCTATTCTTTATCTTCTTTTCTCTTCATTTCGTTGGTTCGTTTACATTTTACCTTTTTTTTTTCTTTTTTTTTCTCATTTTTTTTCATATCGCAAATGGAAATTCGTGAATCCTCTAGTTTCATATTCACATATTTCTCTTTTTTTCCTTTTCCTTTTTTTAAAATCTAAATTGGGGTGAGAGAGAGAGAGAGAGAGAGAGAGAGAGAGAGAGTGCCAAGTGTCACTCTTCCCATAATGCAATGGCGACACTTTCATCACACCTGAATGACGTCATTGAGGGCAAAATAGCGCCGTAAATCGTAACTCTTGCATTCCATCACCACTCGCTCACCATTTGCTCACCACTCGTTCACTTTCGCTCGATACTCGATCACCACTAGTACACACACACACACGCACACATCCACTGATAAATTCGGGCGGTTACTGTCCCCCTTGAGCCAGGGAATGGGGGTGTGTGGTGTGTGAGGTCCAAGCATTACCCAAAGATCGGTAATAGATAGATCTGCTGAAAAGATCAGAAGGTGAAAAAGATCTTGGAGTGAGGGTGAGCCCAGACCACCGACCTAGGAAACAATGTATTGAGGCTAGAAATAGAGCTAATGCAGTGTTACGATTCATAACCAGAAGTGCTAAAAGTAGAAGTGCGGAAGTTATTATAAAGCTTTATCTGGCTCTAGTCAGGCCTCACCTAGACTATGCGGTTCAGTTTTGGTCTCCATATTACAAGATGGATATAGCCTTGTTAGAAACAGTGCAGAGAAGGATGACCAAAATTATACAAGGGATGCGTAACTTTATTTATGATGAGAGATTGAAGTTATTAAAGTTACACTCACTCGAGAGACGCAGAGTAAGGGGCGATCTGATAGAAGTTTTTAAGTGGATAAAGGGATTTAATAAAGGAGAGGTAGGAAAAGTTCTTACGGCTTTTAACCAGCGTAGAACAAGAAGTAATGGATTCAAGCTGGAAGGGCGTAGATTTAGAAAGGAAATAGGGAAAAACTTTTTCACAAATAGCGTGGTGAATGAATGGAATGGACTCAGTAGACAGGTAGTTAGTGCGGGGTCATTAGGGAGCTTTAAAGAGGGGCTGGATAGGTTCATGAATGGGGATGAAAGGTGGATGTAGGTACTGTTAGGTGACAGAAACTACCACGTGTAAGCCTCACGGCCTCTTGTAGCTTCCTTATTTTCTTATGTTCTTCTTATGTTATGTTCTTATGTAATAATGAGCTCCAAGCACGCACCGGGAGGGTAAAACTGGCGATCGCGAGTCTGAGTCGCGTGGACAAGCCCTTGGGTGAATAACATCACCATGCATGCCGCTTCGTTATTCTGTCTACTTCGTCATTTTTTTCTGGATTTCCTTCACTAAATCGTCGAGCTGAGCGCATCAAGTAAGGCAGTGACGGACAGGTGAAAAACAGGTGTTCAGCCTAATTGACGAGGCTGCACAGGAAATTGCACACGTGAGATACACTTAACAGGTGAACCCATTGACACCTGTGTACCTGTGTCTCCCCTTGAATGAGTAATGAAATGACACCTGCTACTCCTACACCTAGTCACCTGCTACTACACCTGCTACTAATAAGAGCGAAAGTGTGGTGAGGAAGTGCTAAAGATGTATTGCACACACGTATATAGGAAAGGTGGAGAGAGAAGTAAAGGCTAAAGAAGTGTATAATGTTATATTGGAAAGGTGGGGGGTTGGGTGAGGTGTGTGTATTATGTTTTTATGTGTGTGTGATGTGTTGTTGTTATTGTGTGTTGTGTGTGTGTGTGTGTGTGTATGTGTGTGTGTGTGTGTGTGTGTGTGTGTGTGTCCGTGAAAAGTATTCATGATGCAAGTGTACATGACTACCACACACACACACACAAACACAACACACAGACACACACACACACACACACACACACACACAACACACAACACAACACACACACAATACAATAATTTTAACACCCACACCTATCACCGTTTTCATTAACAACAACCACACAACAACAACACACACACACACACACACACACACACACACACAACACACACAGACACGACGCACAAACAACCCAACCTACATAATCAATCGCTCATTGAGGTACAACGAGGAGACAAAAGAGTAGCGACAGGCACACTAAAGAATTGTTTACGAGACAAGTGATCGCTAAAAAAAGTGTGTCAATTATTTGTGTATGGTGGCGACTTACAGGTGGTGATAACAGGTAAGGAAGAGGAGAGAGAGAGTGAGAGAGTAGAGGGAGGGAGGTGCCCAGGAGAAGGTGTCTGCTGTGCTGATATATAGAGCAGGTGAGATTTACTGTTGTAGTGGATGGAGCAAGTGAATGAACTAACAGTGTAAGGGCCCAGATACACGTGTTTGGGGCGGACGTAAACGAAAGCAGAGGAAAGCCGAGAAAGTGTGAAGGTTGGTGAAAATTAACGTGTGACTAGAAAATGGTTTTGTGTGTGTGGACAGAAGTCAGGGAGTTCTGAGGAGGGGTAAGACGACTGGGGTAGAGAAGCTGGGAAGAACAATAGCAACTAACGTAAGCAGCGACTTTTTACGGAGAAATCCATACTTGACGCTAATATTTTATAGCGGAATGTTATAAATGGTTAGCTTGTGTGTGCGGGGGGGGGGGGGGGGGGCAAGGTGCGTAGGGTATGTATGATAATGCCGTTTTTATAGATACTTTGTCGATAAGAAAGAGATGAAGATACAGTTTATTCCATCGTTACACTTCGACCTTTTTCTCTTTTTAATGCCTTTAGGTATTACTTTCCGCCCAGTTTTGGGTGTCATTCATCTTCTCGTTTCTGTCACTTTTTCCGTCTCTATATTTCTCCCTGTCCATTGCTGTTTCTACCTGTCACGTCACGCTGCCTCTTTTTTTTTTTTTTTAGTCTCTCTCTCTCTCTCTCTCTCTCTCTCTCTCTCTCTTCCGTTCTCTTTGTTCTCTCTCTCTCTCTCTCATCCTACTCCTATCTCTCCTCTCTCTCTCTCTCTCTCTCTCTCTCTCTCTTTTTATTTTTTTATTTATTTACATCTATTACATATATATACATGTACATATACATATACAATTTTTTTTTACATACATACTCATACACATACATACACATACATATATACATAAAAAGCAGTAATAAATGAGCGGACATCAGCCCGCCGCTGTAGCCGCAGCCACAGTCAGGTCACAGGTGGGCGGGGCGTGAAGTCACTCCCGCTCCTTAGTGTTCATCGGGGGGGTGGGGCGGCACGCGCCACCTCCAGCAGGAGGGCAGGTTTTTCTGAAACTGCCTCACGAGGGCGGCCGCGTTCTCCAGCGGGCCGACGCGCTGTCTGAGCCGCTCTGTACCGGGGCAGGAAAGCAGGTAGTGGGTCAAGGGATGTGGGGCCATATGAGGACAGTGCTCACACGGCCGCTCCTCAAACCCGTCCCTCAGCTCCTCCTGGGTCTCGTAGCCAAGCCGAAGTCAGTGTAGGTCGACCTCCTCGGCTCGGGACAGCTGCTGGGTGGGGCGTAACGGCTCGTTGTTGTTCGTGGCTTGTTTGTGCCAGGCTGCCTGCCTCGATGTCTGCAACAGCTGGCGAAACTGTTGCCCTGCGGCACAGATGGCAGCGCGTCTGGCCAGTACCTTGGCCCCATGGATGCTGGGTAAGACAGTCAAGGCCACTGCTGGATGGTCTGGTGGCCATCCCCGGGCCGCCTCATCGGCCGCCTCGTTAGCCACGGAGGACTATGTGGCTGGCACCCAGTTGAACTTACGGCGGCGGCCCCTGCACGGCGAGGCCTAGTGTAACCGGGAGATGGGGTGGGAGTTGCACGTTGCCATCGGTGTGCCGGGCTAACGTAGGAACTGCAGGTAGACATGGAGTCGGTGTGAATCACCACGACCTCCTCCTGTCGGCCAGGGCGTGCTGTAGGGCGCGCTCTAATCGCCACACTCCGTCTGCAGCGTGGAGCAATGGTCCGGCGTGCCCTCCGGACAGCACCTCACCGCCCGTAACCACCGCGCACCTGTCAGGCCTCTCTCAGGGTCAACGGAGCCGTCGTGTAGTAGACCGCAACCGCGACGCTGCTGGGAATTGGCGATAGCGCGCACCGCCGCGGCGGCGCTGTCTCAAATCTCCCGCGTGCACAGTTGCCAGCGTGCAGTGAGGCGTACACTGAGGAGGGCTGCCACGGGCGTGGTCGACGTATGGCCTCTGACAGCGTGGCCTGGTCAGTCCCTCCAGCCAGCAGGTGGGTGACCTGAGGAGGAGGTGATGGCCCGGTCTGCCACCTCTGCAGCCAGGTGTTGCCGCGATAGTCACGCTGCTGCTGTGGTCAAGACCGCTGCAGCACCTGTTCCTGGCGACAAACTCCGTGCTGGCAGAGGATCTGGCCCCATGAACACCATGGCCTTGGACTTCTCAGCCAATATCTTGAGACCCAGCTCTCTGCACTTGCAACTGACCAGGTCAAGGGCTTGCTGGGTCCGAGACACCCGGTCACCCCGGCCAGTGACGACCAGGACCAAGTCGTCGGCGTAGCTGAGAAGTGCCGTGCCCTCCCGGAACGGCAGGCTGACCAGCTGCTCCATCAGGAGGTTGAAAAGGGTGAGGCTTAGGACCCCGCCCTGTGGCGTGCCGTTCTCCAGCTCCCTGTAGCTGGACTTGCGCCCCTGGAACCTGACCCTGGCGCGGCGGTGCCAGGGGTAATCCTTAATCCAGGCGAGGAGTCTGCCCCGCACGCCCCGCCGCACCAGCGCGGCCAGGATGGCGTGATCGTTGGCCAGCTCAAACGCCTTCTCCAGGTCAAGGAAGACGGCGACAGCAGGGCGGTTGTCGATTTGGGCCAGGAGGGCCATGACGCTGTTGGAGGTGCCCACCCCGGATGAAGCCGAAGATTCTCTCTCTCTCTCTCTCTCTCTCTCTCTCTCTCTCTCTCTCTCTCTCTCGTCTAACTCTCTCTCTCCCATCTCTCTCTCTCTCCTCTTCGCTCTCGTCTTGCGCTCTCGATGCTCATCCCTCTCATTATATATATATATAGTTATATATATATATATATTATATATATATATATATATATATATATATATATATATATATATATATATATATATATATATTTCTCTCTACCTATCACGCTATTCCCTAATTTATCCAACGTGTATCCTTATCGTGACAAAGTGACAACAAGAAACAACGGTTTAAAATTGAATGGTCAACGTTTCATCATAGATCTCAAATAGAAAAAAATATTTCAATGTTAGAGTTGTTAATTGATGGAACAAATTACCAGCAAATGTTGTCGAAGTAGGTGCAATAACTTCCTTTAAAAACAAACTAGACGCGTACTGTAAAGTAAAGGGGTTTTGATATTGTACTGCAAATTATTATTATATCGTCCCCCGGATCGATTAGTGTTAGTGATAGTTGTAGTTAGCATACTTCATATCCTATCATTCTTCACTACGAAACTTCCATGTTCCTATCTTCCTTAGGAATATGGTATCCTTTTCCAACTCTCCTCATACATGTAGTTGATAGTTAGTAGTATGTACGTAGTTCAGCAGATACCCTCGGTATAGACCAATAGGTCTCCTGGTATCTGCTATTCCTATGTATTCCTATGTATATCCCATTCTTCCTTTATCTTTTCTTATCCTATCTAACCATTCATCAACATGTATTCACCTCCCATATCTATAACCTGGCTTTCACGCTCTATCTATTCATCCTGTCACACACCACGCACATATATCAGCGTGTGATGGTTGCCTGTCCAATGTGTTCCTCACCGGCCCTCCTTCTCGTCCCTCAGGTCCTGAATTCTGGGGGCTGATCAACCCTAACTGGAATATGTGTGAGAGGGGTCGACGCCAATCGCCTATTAACATTGAGCCAGACAAGTTGGTTTATGATCCCCACTTGAGACACATTCACATCGACAAGCACAGGGTGAGTACTTGTGTGTGTGTGTGTGTGTGTGTGTGTGTTGTGTGCTGATGTGGAAGAGAGAGAGAAAGGGTGAAACACACACACAAAGGCACGAAAAGCCAAAATCTTTTATAATCTTAACAAATGGGGGGAGGCGGTGGCCGAGTGGTTAGCGTCTTGGAGTGGTGAGCTCGATATCTCACGAGTTTGAATCCTGCCGGGGGCAACTCTTTCTGCCTTCTTTAATGCGGTCGACAAAAGCCTGGGAGGTGAGCCGAAGGTCCCAAGTTCAAGTCCCAGCAAGGAGCAACTGTCAAATCCATCGTCGAGTGGCCGAAGAAACCCGCATGTGGCATACCTGTTCTTCCGACTGCGACTACAAGTGCGGCGGAGGGAGCACCAGGTGGCAGATGAGCCTTACTGAGGATCCAAATATCACAGAAAACGGGATCTTCACCTATAGATCACAGGTGTCACTATAAAAATCAAGCCTGTGCCACCAACGGGCGAGGGCCAACCATCACGACCTTCTATAATGAGCAGGGGACAACCACCTGACACTTGAGCACTCAAAAAATAAATAGCCTACAGGCGGTATAGGCTCCAACGTAAAGGAATGTTTATGAGACAGCAGATGATGAGGATTATGATATAGTATATCTGGACTTTAGTAAGGCATTCGGTAAGGTAACACACGAGAAACTTAAATAATTAAGGTTTAGGCACATGGAATAGATGGAAAGGATCTTATCTTGGCTAAGTGATAGGCAACAAATGGTTACAATTAATGGTTCTAAATCTGAATGGGGGCAGGTAACAAGTGGGGTGCCACAAGGGTCTGTTTTGGGTCCATTACTATTTTTTATTTACATCAATGACTTAGATAGTGTGATTGCCAGTGATATCAGCAACAAGTTTGCTGATGATACTAAGATAGGTAGGATTATTAGATCACAGTCTGATGTAAACATATTGCAAGGAGGCTTAGATAAAGTAAATGAGTGGGTAGTCAGGTGGCAGATGGAATCTAATATTGATAATTGTAGCGTAATTAATTTTGGTAGAAAAAATCCTGGTAATAGGTACACCATAAGCAATGTATCGCTGAAAAGATCAGAAGGTGAGAAAGATCTGGGAGTGCAGGTAAGCTCAGACCTCCGTCCTATGAAACAATGTATTGAGGCTAGAAATCGAGCTAACAGGGTGTTAGGATTCATAACCAGGAGTGTTAAAAGTAAAAGTGCTGAGGTTATTCTAAAGCTTTATTTGGCTCTAGTCAGACTTCACCTAGACTATGTGGTATAGTTTTGGTTTCCACATAACAGGATGGATACAGCCTTGTTAGAATCAGTGCAGAAAAGGATGACAAAAATTATATAGGGGAACCGTAACTTTAGTTATGAGAAGAGATTGAAACTATTAAATTTACACTCACTCGAGAGGCGTAGAGTAAGAGGCGATCTGATAGAAGTTTTTTAGTGGTTAAATCGATAAAATAAAGGAGATGTAGGAAAAGTTCTTACGGCTAGTAATCAGGGTAGAACAAGAGGTAGCGAATTCAAACTGGAAAAGCGTAGATTTCTAAAGGAAATAGGAAAAAACTGGATTATAAATAGGGTGGTAAATGATTGGAATGGACTCAGTCGTCAGGTGGTCAATGCGGAGTCAATAGGGAGTTTTTTTTTTTTTTTTTTACATTACAAAGGACTGGCCAAGGGCACAACAAAAATAGGTAACACAAAAGCCGGTTAGTTGCAAGTCGACAGTAAAGAAGACAGTAAGAGAATAATAAAAAAAGAGGGGTGTGCCAATTTAGTTCGAGAGGTGTCTTGTTACTCTTCTCTTGTAAAGATTTAGGTCGTAGGAAAGTGGAAAAATAGAAACAGGAAGAGAGTTCCAGAGTTTACCAGTGAAAGGGATGAAAGAGTAAAGATACTGATTAACTCTTGCATTAGGAAGATGGACAGAATAGGGATGAGTATGAGTAGAAAGTCTTGTGCAGCGAGGCCGTGGGAGGGGGGGGAGGCATGCAGTTAGGAAGTTCGGAAGAGCAGTGAGCATGAAAATAACGGTAGAAGATAGCAAGAGAACCAACATTCCGGCGGTGATTTAAAGATTGAAGACAGTCAGTCAGAGGAGGAGAGTTGATGAGACGGAAAGCTTTTGACTCAACCCTGTTTAGGAGAGCTGTATGAGTGGATCCTCCCCAAACATGTGAGACATACTCCATACATGGGCGGATAAGACCCCTGTACAGAGCAAGCAACTGGAAGGGAGAAAAAAAAGGACGCAGACGCCACAGGACACCTAACTTCTTAGAAGGTGTTTTAGCAAGAGATGAGATGTGAGATTTCCAGTTCAGATTTTTAGTAAAGGATAGTCCTAGAATGTTCATTGTAGAAGAAGGAGCTAGTCTAGTGTCATTGAAGAAGAGGAGATAGTTATTTGGTAGGTTTTGTCGAGTATATAGGTAAAGAAATTGGGTTTTTGAGGCATTGAACAAAACAAGGTTTGCTTTACCCCAGTCAGAAATTATAGAAAGATCAGAAGTTAGGCGCTCGGTGGCATCTCTCCGTGAATCACTTAGTTCCTGTTGAGTTGGACGTCTAAAAAAATACGTTGAAAATGCAGGGTAGAATCATCAGCGTAGGAGTGGATAGGGCTTTGAGTTAGACATAGAAGATCATTAATGAATAATAGAAAGAGAGTGGGTGATAGGACAGACCCCTGAGGAACACCACTATTGATAGATTTAGGAGAAGAACAGTGTCCGTCTACAGTAGCTTCAATAGAACGGTTTGATAGGAAACTTAAGATGAAGGTACAGAGAGAAAGATAGAAACCGAATGAGGGTAGTTTGGAAATTAAAGATTTGTGCCAGACTCTATCAAAAGCTTTTGATATGTCAAGGGCAACAACAAAAGTTTCACCGAAACCCCTAAAGGAGGATGACCAAGATTCAGTTAGGAAAGCTAGAAGATCGCCAGAAGATCGCCCTTTACGGAAACCGTACTGACGATCAGATGGAAGATTGTGAGCAGATAGATGTTTAAGAATCTCCTTATTAAGTATAGATTCAAAAACTTTAGAAAGGCAGGAAGTCAAAGCTATAAAAAGAGGCTGGATAAATTCATGGATGGGGATGAAAGATGGATGTATAGGTAGTGTTAAGTAACAGGAACTACCTCGTGTATAGGTCTCACGGCCTCTTGTAGCTTCCTAATGTTCTTATGTTCTTCTTATGTAAAAAGGTAAAGAAATAAAAAATAACTAAATAAAAATCGCACAAAAACTCGTAACTCAGAGAAGAAACATTCCAGGCACACATACTCAACAACAGACAGACAGACAGACCAGACAGACAGGTGGGCGGGCGTCAGGTATAACAGAGAAGCCCACTCAGTTACATACAGGACAGGAGCCTTTCACCTTTATACCCTAAGCCTCTCCCCCCCACCACACACCCCTCCTTTTCTCCCCCTCCTCCCCGCGTTAAACAGAGGCACAATACACGCCACTGTCCCTCATCCTAGGTGGAAAATTAGCAGTAAGGGGAAAGTTTTTTCTGAAGGCGGCGCTGTTCATCCTATTCAACATGCCGGGCCATACTGTTCTGTTCATCTTACCATTGGACTACCTGCCAAGAGGCTATGAGGGGGTTTTGCAAGTAATCATGGTTCATTCCAAGGCACCGTCACTGGCCTTTCACAGCCCCCAAGGCGAGAAGCCTCTGATTTTTTTGCTCCTGCTAGTGCTTCCCCGTATTTTGGAGGAAGGACTGTGGAACAATTTTTTTCTGCAGTATTTATGTTTTACTGTTTTTTTTTAGAATGCGATTGTGATATTGTATGGATTTTTTGTTTTATTGTTTTGTTTTTCCTCCTCTCTCTCTCTCTTTCTCTCCTCTCTTCCTCTCCTCTCTCCCTCTCTTCTCCTCTCCTCTCTCTCTCTCTCTCTCCTCTCCGCCTCTCGCTCTCGCTCTCGCTTTTCTCTCTCTCTTTTCCCTCGCTCTCGCTCTTCGCTCTCGCTCTCGCTCTCGCTCTCGCTCCCTCCCCCTCTCGCTCTCGCTCTTCCTTTTTGTCAAAGTTTTGGGAGAGAAATTGACGAGTAACACTCTAACCTAAACTTGTCAGTGTGACAAGTTTTGGCTTGTTCTCGAACATGTCTAAAATCACAAGTAAATTTTGTCACACTGACAAGATCTTACTGTCAACCAACAAGATTGTGTTCGTCAAATGAAAAATTGACTTGTCTTCCATGACAAGATGCTTCTCCATTGTGACAAAAATGAAAGCTTGTCCTCCATGAAAAAAAGCATCTTGTCATGGATGACAAGTTAAATTTGTCATATTTACGAACACATTTTGTCACAGATCTTGTCAGTGTGACAAGATTTATCTTGTGATCACGTTCGCAGAACAAGTTGTTTCTAATCACACTAACAGCTTTTTTTTGGAGATCTTCACCATCTCACGTCTCTACATTGCTGCCGTTGTAACAACGTTGCTTCGTTGTTGTTACAACGAAACTATCCCAGATTTTTCATGAACGTGTAGATGTTCATTGTTGAGACACCCTGAGGAAAAAACAAGAAAATTGTAATATATATAATATTATATATATATATATATATATATATAGATATATATATATATATATATATATATATATATATCTATATATATATATATATATATATATATATATATATATATATATATATATATATATATATATATAATATATATATTATATATATTATAATATATATATATATATATATATATATATATATATATATATATATATATAAATAAATAAATATATATATATATATATATATATATATATATATATATATATATATATATATATATATATATGTCATAGTATATTAGTATGAACATAATACTTGTATTTCAATTTGACCTGTACTAAGATGTTACTGCATGATAAATTTTCATAACTATAACATTAATACATTATGAAAATTTTGTTATTCAAATATTCATCAGTTAAAGATAGGTAGAATCTGAACTGCAAAAAAAAAACCTCAAGTACCATAACACCTAGCAACTGAGGATGTCGCCACTCTCTCCTTTAGTAAATCTGGTAATGCTGTCAGTGCTGCAGAAATGCCAAGGCTGTAAACATAAAACATTTCAAACAACTTGAACAAGCAACAACAATATATATATATATATATATATATATATATATTATATATATATATATATATATATATATATAATAATATATATATATATAATCAATCATCCTAGATATTTCCTTCCACTCATGTTAAATGGGCATTCCAGAAGATCCAAAATTTAAGAAATAGAAAACAGTAGTAGCATGACAGCTCAGAAACATATGTACAAGTCATCCACCAGTCACTCACACATATTCCTTCCACCCCTTGGCAGTGCAGGACAATGCAATTTTCATGAAAAAAATCAGTATCATGCAGAGAAACAATTAATTACAGCCTACCTCAAAGTCGGTCACACCACGCCGGAGGTGATGACTTCGTCATGTATATATTTTCACTGTAAACATAGTCTGAAATGTCAAACAAGTGAAGTTTAATGAATGTTGTTTTAAGACAGCGAAAAAATTACTTATTCCCTGAAGTGAAAAATAATGTAGGCAATATAGGGTTAAATCAATGACTCACATCAAAAGTTGTGTAGGCTTGGCAGGTGGCACATACAACAGACGCGAGGAACGACGTACAAAGGAGCTCATGAAATGTCTCAACTTCACCCCTGAGAGGTCCGACCAATAGTTTTCAAGAAGTCTGCCTTTTTACCTTATGAAAAAAACCGTCAGCCTTTACCGTGGAAACATTCAACAGCAAGTTGGGTTAAGCTTTGCACAAGACACACCCGTGCTATCACACCAAACATGCCCCCATGGTACAAATAACAGCAGCAATGACTGTCCTTATATCATGGGTAGAGAAGAGAATATAGAGACAGTCAAAATGATAACAAGATCACTAATAGAATACCATAACTTACCTCAGCACAGCAGGATGAAGGCAGCGCATGAGTGGCGTGTCGTCTCTTCAAGGCCGCGGCCCGCAGCAGCCTACTGGCCAATACTTGCCCACCCTACTATACGGGAGCCTTCCGCCGTCCGCGCTGCACATTATGGCTATAACATAAAATTATCTATTCCTCCACAAAAAGTTTGAACTTTTTATCGTCAATTTTCAGCCTGACATGATTATTCAGAGTGCTATATAATCCAAAATGTCGAATCTATAGTAGTCTTGTCATAAAAATATATTGAAAGTCGACATAAAGCGCTTACATCTCGTGTATCAGCCTGTGTGAAGTAATAGGCTGCGAGTTTTATACCTCTCATTTGGGAACACCACGTGACTCAACCGCCTATTGCACAGTGCATCACGTCTGTTTTCTTCCTTCCTCTCTCTCTCTCAGATTTTATCTCTCATCTATATATATAAAATTATATATATATATATGTATATATATTATATATATATATATATATATATATATATATAAAATATATATATATATATATATATATATATATATTAGGGTGGTTCACTTTTATAGAGTAAAATCAAAATGAACTATTCGTTTGCACTCGTGAATTTTGTGAGGATTCTTGAGAAACTCCCAAATCCAGAGTCTCGTCCAAATAAAAGCATGTTGAGGGGTCGCACCGAGTGATCGAAAGTTTGCTCTGCTTCCCCTTAGCATAGTGTACCTACCATACACAGTGTTGTGGGCTCCATGCCTTTAGAATACTTCTTGGCGATGGCAACTCGTTTGGTGCATACCCCGACGTAGTTTTTGCTGTTATATAGCTCTGTATTTATAATGTCAAACCGAGAAGTAAGCTAAAAACATCATCTTTTTATCCTCAGGTCAAAATGGCGCGTTCAACTCGGAAACAGATTGAGCTGTTTTTGTTGGCACAGCCCCTTGAAG
>JACEEZ010004632.1:20000-40000 GCA_016584305.1 Chionoecetes opilio | reverse complement strand
GGGGCGGCATGAGCCTCTACAGGCGTCACTATAAAAATCCTACCTGCGCCACCACGGGCGAGGAACAACCATCACAACCCTCAAGTGAACCTCCAGAGCCTACCATCCGAGCCCTGGGTCACCACTGTCAAAAAAAAAGAAAAAAAGACAGACAGACAGACAGACAGACACAGGTGAGGTGAAATACAAAGAGATTTTAAGGCAAACAGAGAGACAGACAGACATGCAATATATAGACAGATAGAAAGGCAGGAACAAGAAGACCAAAATAACAAAGCAACGATTGATGGATAGATACACATGCATAGAGCGAGAGAGAGAGGAAGAGAGAGAGAGAGAGATGGGGAAGGAAAAACACACACACACACACACACACACAAACGTACAAACAACCCATTACATTATCCAAAACTAACACAAATAAAAATTAATCTAAACAACACTAAAATGAGATGGTTTGCCAACATTGTCCTGACATAAAGAGATAAAAAGTAGGTAATAAAAGTAAAGAACAGAGCAGAGAGAGAGAGAGAGAGAGAGAGAGAGAAAAATAAGATACTTTGATCCTATCTAGACACTTTGCAAGTACCAACGACAAGGTTATTGACTATACAAAGCGCCACCACGCCAGGACGAACCTTGTGGGCTCGAACCGCTGACCGAATGCAGGGACGCTGCACGCGAGTCCACAGCTCTACCAACCGAGCCATCCTGACGGGTAGAGAGAAAGAGAGGGAGAGAGAGAGAGAGAGTAATAAAAGAAAAGAGCAGAGCCGCAGCACCGTTAGAGCAGAGCCAAACATTAGTGCAGAAAGATGGAACAAAATTTTTCAAGATATAACGTTCGGCACTTCGTCTTTTTATTGCCATCTTTAAGGTAATTGGGTGTTCCCTTATTGTCTCTTTACCAGTGAGGCGCCCGAGCTCCGTTTTCTGACCCATCTTTTTCCTCTCGCATATTATATATTTTTAACGGGACACTTAACAATATACAAACTCAAAGGAGGCTAATACTTACATAACTTTTTTTCTCTAATTTTATCATTTCGTTTCATCAAATGCTAAAAAATATTGTCAGTAATTAAGACAATGTTTGTATGTAATTTGGATATAAAGTTTGTTTTCTGGGTTTTTTTTCGAGTGCAAGAGTTAATCGTGTGACGTTAATTATGTGTTTACTAAGGTTAAGTTCTTCGTTTAATTACCTGGCCTTCATTAAGAGACTCAGCCACCAGGTAAACATTGAAACAGCGTCAAAATTTCATGGTAAACAACTATATTCACATGATATCATACATTCTCTAGTATTATTCATTTACTTAGTCACCAGTTTCATCATTCCCTTATTCCTCTTGCTTCCTATTTTCCTTTCCTTCTCCTATGTATTGTATTTGTTCTCACTCCTTTATCACTTATTTCTTTTTTTTCCCTGATCATGTTTCCAGTTGCTCCTTTCCTTCTTTCTCCCTTTATCTTTTCCTTCTCCTCCATTGCTTTTTTATATCTTATTTATTATCACTTTCCTCCATTCCTCCCAATCCTCCCACATTATCCCATCCACGCCTTTCTTCTCCTTCCCTCCCTCTCTTTTATCTCTCTTAGCGGGGAAATCTTTACTCTCCCTTCTATCTCCACATCTCTCTCTCCCTCCCTCCCTCTTACTTCTCTTTATTCATCTCTCCTCCTCCTCCTCCTCCTCCTCCTCCTCCTCCTCCTCCTCACTTATCACTACATTCTCTCTTCACTTTAACACTCGTCTTTCTCTCCTAGACACACCTCCATCTCCTCTCTTTCTTCTCCACCTTCATCCCCCTCTCCCTCCTCTTCTTCCACCTCTATCCCCTTCTTCTTCCTCCCTCCTCTCTCCTCCTCCTCCTCCTCCTCCTCCTCCTCCTCCCTCTCCTCCTCCTCTCCTCCTTCCTCCTCTATTGCATCACTGATCTCCGTAAAAATTATTTCAATGTTAGAGTCGTTGATCGATGGAACAAGTTACCAGCAAATGTTGTCGGAGCCAGCACAATAACTACATTCAAAAACAGACTTGACGCGCACTGTAAAGTAAATGGGTATTGATAGTGCGAATTCGTATCTAGTCCCCCGTATCGATTAGTTGTAGTGGTAGTGGTAGTTGTAGTTAGTATTTTTCATATCCTATCATTCTGCACTATGAAACTTCCATGTTCCTATCCTCTTTAGGGACATGGTATCATTTTCCAGCTGTTTTCTTACAAGTAGTTGATAGTTAGTAGTATGTAGTTCAGTAGATACCCTCGCTATGGACCAATAGGTCTCCTGGTGTCTGTTATTCCTATGTAATCCTATGTAATCCTCCTCCTCCTCCTCTCTCCTTCCTCCTCCTCCTCCTCCTCCTCCTCCTCCTAACCCGAAGGTCAAATGAAGCGGCCAACAGATGGATTCGAGGGAAGTGGGTTGGAAGTATGACAAATTCAATGCCAATCTTTCTCTTCTGATTATCCCGCGCCCGAGCCTCCTGACCGGCGCCCCGAGGCTGCTTCCGCTCAGGCATCCGATTGTCAGAATAACCGCATGTGTGTGTGTGTGTGTGTGTGTGTGTGTGTGTGTGTGTGTGTATACGAGTGTGTGTGTGTGTATACGAGTGTGTGTGTGCCTGTGTGTGTGTCTGCCTGGGTGTGTTGTGTGTGTGTGTGTTTGGTCTTTGGAGTATTAATAAAGAATATTTGGATTTTAATATATTTGATATCATTTTCATAACATAAGGTTGTCAACACTACTACTACTACTACCACTACTACTATTTTTTTATTGGATGTGCCATTATTACTACTTTGACTACTATACTACTACTACTACTATACTACTATTAATTTTGCTTATATATTAACTAATGTTCCTTTTACTACTGTATTACAACCACCATTACTACGCTGCTGCTGCTGCTATTAATAACTACCACTGCCTTCTATGACTACTTCAATTATTATTATTATTATCATTATTATTATTGTTATTACATTTACTGTCATTATAATTGTTTGTATTATTACTATCATTATTATTGCTGTTGTTGTTTGCATGATTATTGTTATCATCGTTATCATCTCGGCAAGTCTCAATCTTCCCCCACGTTGCCACATCTCGGCAATAACAGTTCTTTTTATTTTTGTATTTATTGCGCACAAGGCGTCATTCTAGTACATAAAACATCTTAATAAAAATAGAGACAGCAAATACAGCAATGAATCTAAAATTGACCCCCATAGAACACCTTGACACAGAATAACAAACAAGATTTAATATATCAAAGACGACAAGTAAAAACGTGCAACGACTGAACAATATAAGTAACATAGGAGGGAGGCATCTTTCAATATAAGTAACATAGGAGGGAGGCATCTTTCAATATAAGTAACATAGGAGGGAGGCATCTTTCAATATAAGTAACATAGGAGGGAGGCATCTTTCAATATAAGTAACATAGGAGGGAGGCATCTTTCAATATAAGTAACTTAAAAGGTAGGCATCTTTCAATATAAATAACATAGGAGGGAGGCATCTTTCAATATAAATAACATAGGAGGGAGGCATCTTTCAATATAAGTAACATAGGAGGGAGGCATCTTTCAATATAAGTAACATAGGAGGGAGGCATCTTTCAATATAAATAACATAGGAGGGAGGCATCTTTCAATATAAATAACATAGGAGGGAGGCATCTTTCAATATAAGTAACATAGGAGGGAGGCATCTTTCAATATAAGTAACATAGGAGGGAGGCATCTTTCAACATAAATAACATAGGAGGGAGGCATCTTTCAATATAAATAACATAGGAGGGAGGCATCTTCAATATAAGTAATATAGGAGGGAGGTATCTTTCAATATAAGTAACATAGGAGGGAGGCATCTTTCAATATAAATAACATAGGAGGGAGGCATCTTTCAATATAAGTAACATAGGAGGGAGGCATCTTTCAATACTAGTAACATAGGAGGGAGGCATCTTTAACAGGGCATCATAACGAGCATCACCAAATAACAGGGCATCACCACGAGCATCACCAAATAACAGGGCATCACCACGAGCATCACCAAATAACAGGGCATCACCACGAGCATCACCAAATAACAGGGCATCACCACGAGCATCACCAAATAACAGGGCATCACCACGAGCATCACCAAATAACAGAGCATCACCACGAGCATCACCAAATAACAGGGCATCACCACGAGCATCACCAAATAACAGAGCATCACCACGAGCATCACCAAATAAAGGGCATCACCACGAGCATCACCAAATAAAGAGCATCACCACGAGCATCACCAAATAACAGGGCATCACCACGAGCATCATCAAATAACAGGCATCACCACGAGCATCACCAAATAACAGGGCATCACCACGAGCATCACCAAATAAAGAGCATCACCACGAGCATCACCAAATAACAGGGCATCACCACGAGCATCACCAAATAACAGGGCATCACCACGAGCATCACCAAATAACAGGGCATCACCAAATAACAGAGCATCACCACGAGCATCACCAAATAACAGGGCATCACCACGAGCATCACCAAATAACAGGGCATCACCACGAGCATCACCAAATAACAGGGCATCACCACGAGCATCACCAAATAACAGGGCATCACCACGAGCATCACCAAATAACAGGGCATCACCACGAGCATCACCAAATAACAGGGCATCACCACGAGCATCACCAAATAACAGGGCATCACCACGAGCATCACCAAATAAAGGGGCATCACCACGAGCATCACCAAATAACAGGGCATCACCACGAGCATCACCAAATAACAGGGCATCACCACGAGCATCACCAAATAACAGGGCATCACTACGAGCATCACCAAATAACAGGGCATCACCACGAGCATCACCAAATAACAGAGCATCACCACGAGCATCACCAAATAACAGGGCATCACCACGAGCATCACCAAATAACAGGGCATCACCACGAGCATCACCAAATAACAGGGCATCACCACGAGCATCACCAAATAACAGGGCATCACCACGAGCATCACCAAATAACAGAGCATCACCACGAGCATTGTCCAGGCAGGGAGGGGGAGGGAGGACACGTGGCAGCGGCGCCTTGAGCATAAAAGCTTAATTAGGAGACGATTATACTTAATGAGAAACTGGGGGGAAAAAGTGCGAGGACATTTTCATAATTTGGACAAATAGATACCGATTATATTTTCCTCCTAAGAAGCGCATGAAGGAGGAAAACTGATTGTGAGGAAAAAATATTAGGGAGAAAGATTGAAGTTAAGGGATATAATGCCTTTTTTCCCTTTTTTAAAGGGGAAATAGAAAATGATTACGTTTTTTCTCCTCAATTTTCCGCCACTGCCTTGAGTCAGCTAAATATTTCAGGAATATTTATTTACTTCATGATCAAATTGTATCAAACATTTCGGAAGTTTTTGTTTAATAGCTTGTCCTATCCCATCTTCTTAACACACATTACCAGTAACAGAATGTGGACGAATATAAAAGAAAAATACAAATGAAAAACGAACACAACGGCATTACAAGGACAAGGGAACGAAACATTGTGAGAAAGAAAAAAAAGGTTAATTTTCTCTTTGGTGAACGTGCAGTTGAGAGCGAGAAAAAAAATTCATGCTAACTCACGTTCAATTATAATTATATTTACCATAATTTTTGTTTCTCTCTCTCCTCCTCTCCTCTCCACTCTCTCCCTCTCAGCTCTCACTCTCTCCCCTCTCCTTCCTCTCCCTCTCTCTCTCTCTCCACTCCTCCATCTCTCTCCTCTCTCTCTCTCATCCTTCCTTTTCTTTCTCTCTTCTCCTTCTCCCTCCTCTCTCTCCCTCTCTCTCCTATCCTCTCTCCTCTCTCTCTCTTCTCCTCTCTAAAGTGATAAATCGGGAAGCTTATCGGATTATTTTATTGCAGACTAATTGATTACTGCTAAAATCGACTTTTTATTTATGAATTACTGCCAAGGTAATACGCTTGCTTTATTTTCACCATCCCCCTCTGCACACACAACACACACCACACGTACACACACAGCACAACACACACACACACACACGTACAACACAACACACACACGTCACACACACACACACACACACACACACGTACACACACCGTAACGTACGTACATAACACACGTGTCACACACACACGTGCACACACACACACACACCAACAACAAACACACTACACACATACACATACCACACACACACACACACACACACACACACACACACAACACACAAACAGTTCCTTGGTTTTATTGTATAAAATTCTATTTTCCAATGCATCCTCCTACACTTTCTCTCCCTCTGCATTAATTCAATACACCCATGTCTACATTTCGTTTGTGTATCTGCTTTTTTATTTTAGTAAGATTATATTAGTGCAGTGTGGTTTTGGTAGTTTGGGGTATTGTGGTCGTACATAATGGACAGATACTTATTGTCTATCAGTGTAGAATGGTATTCCACCATTATCACCTTCATAGCGTTAACATTCATCTTAATACCCAAGTAGCCTCAGACAACAATCATATTTATACGATCGTCGTATGTATTCTAGCTTAGTGTAGGTATGTCCAGTAGTTGTAAGATAGATACTAGCAAAACGGTAGTAGTAGTAGTAGTAGTAGCAGTAGTAGCAGCAGTAGCAGTAGTGTTGATGGTACCAATCAAAATAGTTATTATATTAATGATGATAATAAAGATAACAATTAAATAATGATAATATTAATCCAAGACAGTGCAATCCTCGCTACACAACTATTTCTCTCCCTGACAATGCTTTAATATAGCACAATGGAACACGACGCAATGCCTTCCTGTACTAATTTACGCTTTGGAACATGTCACAACTCGCTGCAAACACGACTTTATTTCACTCATTCTCAGCTCACCAGCATTTATTCTATTACATTTTTCAAGTATATTTATCTTCATTCTTTTTTGTATTGCTTCACTTTCCTTTGTCTATAGTTGTACGCTTTGCAACATGCTACTTATAACTCGCTGCAATCATGACTTTACCTTCCTATTAACTATTATTCCATTATTTTATTCAAGTATATTTCTCTTTGTATTACCTCACTTTATTCTTTCTATAATTGTGATTCCTGCCCTTTTTTAATATTCCCTTCAATAGCCTTTGCCTGGTGGAGCTCTGAGGCAGCTTGATCAGGAATGGCTGACTATGCATCGAGCCATTAATATAAATAGGGAACTGAGACATTGCTAATCAAAAAGATGTGAAAAAATAAGCTGCCAAAGATCTTGCTAGGAATACGTCACTTTGAAATTAAGATAGTCATCTGTATTTTTTATTTTTCACCTTCAAGGATTGTTTTATAGTGGAAGGGCCTCTCTCCCCTCTCTCTCTCTCTCTCTCTCTCTCTCTCTCTCTCTCTCTCTCTCTCTCTCTCTCTCTCTCTCTCTCTCTCTCTCTCTCTCTCTCTCTCTCTCTCTCTCTCTCATTATCCGTCTAAACACATCCGTAAACAATGTGTAAATTTGTTCATTTCACTTATTACCTCCGCCAACGAAGTTGGAGGGGTTATGTTTTCACCCCGATCTGTCTGTCTGTCTGTCTGTATGTTTGTTAGTGTACAGGATTTCTCAAAAAGTTACCAATAGATCTGGACCAAACTCAGTATACCAAATCTATTTGGTATAAGGGAATTGATTTAATTTGATGAAATCTATTGACAACTGGTTGCCATGGCAACCAATTGATGAAATTTCGGCGGAGGTATGCGCTCATGCAGATTGCAAAACTATATAATAAGATATAATTATAAATCACCTGTTGCCATAGCAACCAAATTGATGAAATATTCGGCGAAGGTATCGCTCTACTCAGTGCCCCCCCCCGTAAAACAATGTATACATTTGTTCATTTCACTTTACTTATTCTTTTTCGAAAAGTTTATTGTATAATTCACTTCTTCACATCATTCCTTATCATTCAAATTCCGTTCTTTCCTATTCTTTATCATAATTAGCTCATGTCATTAAGATCCTTCGTAATGATGTTTTCTTTTGCCTTTCTGGCCTAGATCCTCGGAAGGCTTACGGTCCTGACGAGTCCCTCCTATTGTCTTAAAACTGTCTTCTGTGCTTGCCACCCTGCCTGGTCAAACTTTTCCGTCTTTCTATCTACTTCCACCTTTCCTTCTCTGAAGTTTGCTCACATCCAACCTTCCTAAGAAGGGTGACCGTTTTCTAATCCTTCAAACTACCGTCTATAGCTTTGACTTCCTGCCTTCTAAAGTTTTTGAATCCATACTTAATAAGGAGATTCTTTAACAATCTATTCGCTCACAATCCCTTCTATCTGATCGTCAGTTACGGTTTCCATAAAGGCATCTACTGGCGATCTTCTAGCTTTCTCTAACTGATCTTGGTCTCCTCCTTTAGGGGTTTCGGTGAAACTTTTTCTGTTGCCCTTGACATATCAAAGCTTTTGATAGAGTCTGGCACAAATCTTTAATTTTCCAACTACCCTCATTCGGTTTCTATCCTTCTCTATGTACCTTCATTTTTAAGTTTCCTTTCAAACGTTTATATTGCAGTACTGGTAGACGGACATTGTTCTTCCTCCTAAATCTATCAATAGTGGGTTCCTCAGGGTTCTTGTCCTATCACCCATCTCTTTCTATTATTCTTAATGATCTTCTATGTCTAACTCAAAGCCCTATCCACTCCTACGCTGATGATTCTACCCTGCATTTTTTCAACGTCGTTTATTAGGGCGTTTCCCAACTCAACAGAAACTAAAGTTATTCACGGAGAGATGCCACCGAGCGCCTAACTTCTGATCTTTCTATAATTTCTGATTGTGTCAAAGCAAACCTTGTTTTGTTCAATGCCTCAAAAACCAAATTTCTTCACCTATCTACTCGACAAAACCTACCAAATAACTATCTCCTCTTCTTCAATGACGCTCAACTATCTCCTTCTTCTACAATGAACATTCTAGGTTATCCTTTACTAAAAATCTGAACTGGAAATCTCACATCGCATCTCTTGCTAAAACAGCTTCTAAGAAGTTAGGTGTTCTGTGGCGTCTGCGTCCTTTTTTTTCTCCCTTCCAGCTGCTTGCTCTGTACAGGAGTCTTATCCGCCCATGTATGGAGTATGTCTCACATGTTTGGGGAGGATCCACTCATACAGCTCTCCTAAACAGGGTTGAGTCAAAAGCTTTTCGTCTCATCAACTCCTCTCCTCTGACTGACTGTCTTCAATCTTTAAATCACCGCCGGAATGTTGCTTCTCTTGCTCTCATTCTACCGTTACTGTCATGCTCACTGCTCTTTGAACTTGCTAACTGCATGCCTCCTCCTTTTCCCTCCCCGCCTCGCTCAAAGATTATTCTACTCATTTCATCCCTATCTGTCATCTTTTAATGCAAGTTATTCATATACCATTCTACTCTTTCTCCTTTCCACGATAATCTGCAACCTCTTCCTTTTCTATTTTTCCTAACTTTCTCTATAGACTTAATCTTTTCATATACCTTAGAGTAACAAACACTCTACTAACTAAATTGCTACACTCCCTATAATTTCTTTTTACTTACTCTTAACTGTCCTTCACTTACTAGACTCAAATACAGCTTTTTTACCCTATTTTTCCTTTCCTTCTACACCATCCTTTTACTAAAAAAACATTATACTTACTATATATATCCTTCTTATTACTATTAACCCATCTTACTAAACCAAACACTTCTATTTACTTTACGTTATAACCTTTCTTACTCTATACTATATCCCACTACTAACCATCACTTACTAACCAAACACTTACTATCTCCCATTATTCCCTTTTACTACCTACCTTCCCTATCACTTACTAAACCAAACACTTATCCTATCTTACCCTATATATCCTTCTTACTTACCTTACACTTAAACATCACTACTAACCAAAACTTACCTACTTACCTATAATTATCCCTCTACTTACACATACTTACTAAACCAAAACACTGACCTATCTTACCCTATAATATATCCCTTCTTACTTACTAAACCCATCACTTACTAAACCAAAACACTGACCTATCTTACCCTATAATATATCCCTTCTTACTTACTAAACCCATCACTTACTAAACCAAAACACTGACCTATCTTACCCTATAATATATCCCTTCTTACTTACCTAACACTTAAGCCTATCACTTACTAAGCTTATTTATTAACCCTTGCATATTTTTCCCCGCAGGTGTCCGGAACGCTCTTCAACACCGGCCAGAGCGTCATCTTCAAGATCGAGAAGGGAACCAAACACCACGTCAACATCACGGGCGGACCTCTCGTGTACAAGTACAGCTTTGAGGATCTGTACATCCATTTCGGGGAAGCCGACGCCCAGGGATCCGAACACACGATAGGGGGCATCACCTTCCCGGCCGAGGTGAGAGAGAGAGAGAGAGAGAGAGAAGACTGTGTGTTAGGTATTCCTTCCTTTCTCAATTGAAAAAGAGAGAGCGAGAGAGACAGTAGCTAATACGTGTTTCTCGTGTCCTCTCGTACAATTTCCTCTTTTTATTTCTTCTCTCCCTCTCACTTTACGTCTCCCTGTTTCTCTTTCATTACTTCCCACTCTCTTCATCCATCTCGCCTCCTCCGCCTCTCCAATAGTCTTCCTTGCTACACAGTTTCCACCTTGTCCTTCTTCCTTCTTCTTCCTTCTTCTTCCTTTTTCTTCTTCTTCTTCCTTTTTCTTCCTTCTTCCCTATCTTCTTTCTTCCTTCCTTCCTTGTCTTCTTCTTCCTTGTCCTTCCTTCCTTCTTTCTTCCTTCTTCCTTCCTTGTTCTTCTTCCTTCATTCTTCCTTGTCCTTCTTCCTACTCTTCCTCCAGCCTTCCCATCTATCCTTCCTCCATTTGTTCCTTCCTTCCCTCCGTTTCGCCTTTTCTTGAATAACCAAAAGAAGAAGAAATGAAACTTGCACAAAACATATTAACTGTTACTAGAATCTTATCATTATTTACATATATTCAAAGACTTTTTTTTCTTTATGTATAATTATATATATTTTATTCACAACTCTTATGTTCTTTTGTATTTCCAGTTTTCAGTTTTTTTTTTTTTCTCTCTCTCTCTCTCTCTCTCTCTCTCTCTCTCTCTCTCTCTCTCTCTCTCTCTCTCTCTCTCTCTCTCTCTCTCTCTCTCTCTCTCTTTGTCTTTGTCTTTGTCTCTTTCTCTTTCTCTTTCTCTTTCTCTCTCTCTCTCTCTCTTTTGTAAGGGGATTAACTTGTTTATAAATGCGAAGGTTATTTCTATTTTAATTTTTTCCTTTTTGTTGAGGTGGATGCACTGGTCTGTCTGTGTGTGTTTGGGGGTCCTTATTTTTTTTCTCTTCCCTTTTCTTTCCTTTTTCCCTTTTCTCCCTTCCTCTTTTCTCCCCTTTTTCTCCCCTCTCCCTCTTTCCTCTTTCCTCTTATTTTCTCTCCCTCTTCCCACTCCCTCTTGTTCTTCCTCTTACAAAAAATATTACCACGCAAATATTAATCAAGCTCACTTTTTCATTCACTAACCCTTTCCATTCAGCCATCAATCAACCTTTTATAATTCCATCCATCTATGTATCTATTCATTGATCGCCATCTCCATCTAGCCATCAGTCAGCCATATATCTATCAATCCGTGTGTCTATCTATCTATCCATCTATCTATCTATCATTGTCCTTCCTTCAAAGACTTCGCAATTTTCAGGTTTATCGACTTACTAGTGGGGATGTCAATGACTGCACAGCGTAAAGGTGAGAGAGAGAGAGAGAGAAAAAAGAAAATATGGCCTTGACAGTGTGACGAAACCGACCATAAAAACGACAGGAAACAAAATATATAAAAGCTTTAACCGACACACTTTTGGCAGGGAATAAAGTGGAACAAAATTACTATTGTGTTTTTACAGGTGAGAGAGAGAGAGAGAGAAAAAAAAACTAAGAATAATAGAGGTAATGGCACACAAACGCACACACACACACACACCACCAAGAGAGAGAGAGAGAGAGAGAGAGAGAGTTGTGTGATCGAACAATAACATTTTGATCATAAATTAATACTACAATAACAATAATAATACTGGTGATAGAAATGATAATAATATTGATAATATTAATGCCTTTTTTTCTACTTTTCCCACAGATTCAGATGTATGGCTTCAACGCGGATTTGTACCGAAACATGAGTGAGGCGAGACTCGGATCCAACGGTATTGTGGGACTCTCCATAATGATTCAGGTTAGTAATGGTAGTAGTAGTAGTAGTAGTTGTAGTAGTTGTGGTGGTGGTAGTGGTGGTGGCGGTGGTAGGAAGAGGAGGGGGAGCAGGAAAAGAGATACATTGGCTATTAATAAACAATAAAAAAGGAAAACAAGAAGAGAGAGAGAGAGGCATGACCATTTACTTTAGCAAGGTATATTTACGGTCAGATAAGAACGCAAAATAACTGTCGTAACTAATGATGGACGTTGTAATTTTCACACACACACACACACACACACACACACACACACACACACACAACACACACACACACACACACACACACACACAACCACACACACACACCACAACACACACACACACACACACCACACACACACACACACACCACACACACACACACACACACACACACACACAACACACAACACACACCCACACACACACACACACACACACACACACACACACACACACACACACCACACACACACACAACCACACCACACACACACACAACACACACACACACACACCACACACACACACACACACACACACACACACACACACACACACACAACACACACACACACACACACACACACACACACACACACACCCCACACACACACACACACACACACACCACACACACACACACACACACACACACACACACCACACACACACACACACACACACACACACACACACACCACACACACACACAACACACACACACAGACGAGAGAGAGGAGAGAGAGAGAGAGAGAGAGAGAGAGCAGAATCGAGATCATTTAGAGAAAATAAGAACTTGAAATCTGAAATGGAAAACAAGATTAAGGAAGGAAGTAATAAGGAATACATAGCAATCAATATAAGGAGGGAGGAGGAGATTATAAAGGATTATAAAGGAAACACAAACAGTAACAGACCAATAGGACCTTACAAGGCTGTTTGATGTATCTACACTACACTAACTAGATAATAAGAGGGAAAGGATAGGAAAGTAGAAAGCTCCTCCCCACCCACCCATCCCTCCAGCCGAAGCTGGCCGGAAATGAAGTGATACCATGCAATATAGAAAAACTGCATTGAATTTGTGAGGAAAGTTGAAAGCTGTAATCTATGGCTAACTACTACTATGTTTGTGGGGGGTAGGTTTAGTGCTTGATAGTGGGGTCATATTATGTGTGTTTTGTAATGGTGGGAACACAGTGAGGAGGTTCAAGGGTGGTGCGGCAGCCTTGCCTGGCGCTTTCTTGGGAAGCAGCAGTCAATCAGGCCCCAGAGCTCCGTTCAATCCACTGCTGATAGTGTACTTTTGATGTAGGACGCCGTACACTATTTATGCCCCCTGCAGTAGTGACCCCTGGTATCTTAAATCACGATGGTGGTCACTAACTGTCAGGACCCTTGCTGATCCACAGCCCGTCACAGTTCGAGAGTAGTAGTGGTAACCGTTAACTCGGGGCTATCTGTGTGTGTCATGAGGTCTAATGTAGTGTTGGGGTAGGCTCAGTGTGGAAGTTCAAAGGTGGTGTGGCAGCCTGGCCTGAAGCTTTCTTGGGAGGCAGCAGTCAATCAGGCCCCAGCTCCATTCATTCCACTGCGGTAGTGCACTTTCCAAGTAGGACGTCGTGCACTTCAATGTCCCCTGCAGCGGTGACCCCTGGTATATAAATCCCGATGGTGGTCACTAACTGACAGGGCCCTTACTGAACCACAGCCCGTCACAGGTCAAAAGTTGTAGTAGTGACCGTTTACTCGGGGCTGTCTGAGACGTGTGGGAGGGGTTGTGTAGACGCGACTCGCAATCATTTTACGCAATGAGAGTAAGCATCAGAGGCCCGCGAGATAAATTTATTATTCCGAGATAAACAGTGACAGCCGGGGATTTTATATGAAATATCTATCGAGGCGATTTTTAAATGATTCTATTGTATTTGAGTTTACTACTTCTGAGGGCAGCCCATTCCATACGTTTACAACACGGTTTGTGAAGAAGTACTTTGCCTCGTTCGTTACAAACCGTTTCCTGCTTATTTTAAATCCGTTGTTTCTAGTTGAGCTTGACTGGTCAAGCGTGATATGATTTTCTGGGACTACGTTCGTAAATCTTTTGAAGATTTTAAAGACTTCGATGAGGTCACCTCTTATCCTTTGTTTTGTTAGTGGGAATAAGTTAATTTTTGAGCCGATTTTCGTAAGATTTATTACGCAATCTAGGTATCATTTTAGTTACTCTGCGCTGTATTTTTTCTAGTTTATCTATGTATTTTTTTATAATAAGCTGACCAGAACTGCGCACAGTATTCTAGATGGGGGCGAACAAGCGAGTTAAAAAGAGCGAGAATCACTTTTGCAGATTTGATACTGAAAGTTTGTCCAATAAAGCCAACCAATTTATTTACAGTTTTTACTACCTTTATAATTTGGTTATTCGGTTTGAGATCTTTCGAGATTATAACGCCTAAATATTTTTCTTTATCAACACTTGTTAGCTGGAAATCGTTCATCACGTAACTTTCATGAGGGTTGTTATTACCGATATGTAATACTAGCCGCAAAGCCGCCCTCCGGGCGGACTTTTTGGCTAGCTCCTGCGGAGGGATATTGGTGGGCCTTCGGCCCACCACCTGTGTTTGGTGGGCCAAAGGCCCACCAAACACAGTCTCCCGGCTATCTGGAGACTCTCCAGATAGCCCCTTCTAACTTTCCTGAAATCATGGATGTAGAAATGTATGTATTAACGCCAATCCATTCACATTCACCCATTACCCATCACCCCCACCCATTCACTCACCCATTACGCCCCACCCATTCACTCACCCATTACCCATCACCACACACCCATTCACTCACCCATTACCCCCCATCTATTCCCTCACCCATCACCCCCAACCCATTCATTCACCCATCACCCATTACCCATCACCCCACCCATTCACTCATCCATTACCCATCACCCTACATCAAGGCTTCCTCAATTCTCGCTTATAGGCTACTAAAAAAAAAAAAAAAAAAAAGTGATCAGATCATCCCATAAGTGGGCTTAAAACCTTCCCCAGGTCAACCTGGTTCCAAAAATGTGCCATATGATAGGATTCCGCCACGGGGGGCGGAACCTATACCACACACACACACACACTTTCGCTTTCTATAATAATATAAGCGAAAGTGTGTCTGTCTGTCTGTCTGTCTGTCTGTCTGTCTGTCTGTCTGTGTGTGTGTGTGTGTGTGGTATAGGTTCCGCCCCCCGTGGCGCAATCACCTCATATGGCACATTTTTGGAACCGGGTTGACCAGGGGAAGGTCATAAGCCCACTTATGAGATGATTCGATCACTTTTTTTTTTTTTTTTTTTTTTTTTAGCAGCCTATTAGCGATAATTGTGAAAAAAAAAAAGTGGGTTGCGAGAATTGAGGAAACCTTGATGTAGGGTGATGGGTAATGGGTGAGTGAATGGGTGGGTGATGGGTAATGGGTGTGGGGTTGATGGGTGAGTGAATGGGTGGGGGCTGATGGGTTTGGGGGTGATGGGTGATGGGTGAGGGAATAGGTAGGGGGTAATGGGTAATGGTAAATATAAGCGAAAGTGTGTCTGTCCTGTCTGTGTGTGTGTGTATGTGTGTGTGTCTGGTATAGGTTCCGCCCCCCGTGGCGCAATCACCTTATATGGCACATTTTTGGAACCGGGTTGACCAGGGGAAGGTTTTAAGCCCAATTATGAGATGATCCGATCACTTTTTATTTTTTATTTAGCAGCCTATTAGCGATAATCGTGAAAAAAAAAGTGGGTTGCGAGAATTGAGGAAACCTTGATGTAGGGTGATGGGTAATGGTGAGTGAATGGGTGGGGTGATGGGTAATGGGTGAGTGAATGGGTGGGGGTGATGGGTTGGGGGTGATGGGTGATGGGTGAGGGAATAGGTGGGGGGTGATGGGTAATGGTAAAATATAAGCGAAAGTGTGTCTGTCTGTCTGTCTGTCTCTGTGTGTGTGTGTGTGTGTGTGTGTGTGTGTGTGTGTGTGTGTGTCTGGTATAGGTTCCGCCCCCCGTGGCGCAATCACCTCAAATGGCACATTTTTGGAACCGGGTTGACCAGGGGAAGGTTTTAAGCCCAATTATGAGATGATCGGATCACTTTTTTTTTTCTTTTTTTTTAGCAGCCTATTAGCGATAATTGTGAAAAAAAAGTGGGTTGCGAGAATTGAGGAAAGTATGTAGGGTGATGGGTAATGGATTGAGGATGTAGGGTGATGGGTAATGGGTAAGTGAATGGGTGGGGTGATGGGTAATGGGTGTGGGTGATGGGTGAGTGAATGGGTGGGGGGTGATGGGTGAGGGAATAGGTGGGGGGTGATGGGTAATGGGTGAGTGAATGGGTGTGTGGTGATGGGTAATGGGTGAGTGAATGGGTGGGGGGTGATGGGTAATGGGTGAGTGAATGGGTGGGGGATGATGGGTAATGGGTGAGTGAATGGGTGGGGGGAATACATACATTTCTACATCCATGATTTCAGGAAAGTTAGAAGGCGCTACCTGGAGAGTCCGTGTTTGGTGGGCCTTCGGCCCACCACCAATAGCCCTCCGCAGGAGCTAGCCAAAAAGTCCGCCCGGAGGGCGGCTTTGCGGCTAGTTATTAATATAGACATGACATTTGTCAAGGTTGAAATTCATTTGCCATGTTTTTTACCATTCTGTTAGCGTGTTTAAGTCGTTTTGTATGAGTTGGCGCTGAGATTTTGTAGAGGCTATGTTTGTGATTTTCGTGTCATCACCAAATTTCGATATCCTGCATGTGATTCCTCGTCAATGTCATTTATATATATAGAACGATGTCCGAGAATGACTGAGGTCATTAAGTTTNTAAATTTTTCCCCCCCTTTTTAAACCCATTACCCCTTTGTAACAACCTATTACCCCTTTGTAACACCCTATTACCCCTTTGTAACACCCTTTTACCCCTTTGTAACACCCTATTACCCCTTTGTAACACCCTTTTACCCCTTTGTAACACCCTTTACCCCTTTATAACACTTTTACCCTTTGTAACACTCTTTTACCTTTGTAACACCTTTTTACCCCTTTGTAACACCCTATTACCCCTTTGTAACACCCTTTTACCCCTTTGTAACACCCTATTACCCCTTTGTAACACCCTTTACCCCTTTGTAACACCCTATTACCCCTTTGTAACACCCTATTACCCCTTTGTAACACCCTTTTACCCCTTTGTAACACCCTATTACCCCTTTGTAACACCTATTTACCACCTTTGTAACACCTCATACCCTTTGTAACACCCTTTTACCCCTTTGTAACACCCTTTTACCCCTTTGTAACACCCTTTTACCCCTTTGTAACACCCTTTTACCCCTTTGTAACACCCTTTTACCCCTTTGTAACACCCTTTTACCCCTTTGTAACACCCTATTACCCCTTGTAACACTACCCTTTGTAACACCCTATACCCCTTTGTAACACCCTTTTACCCTTTTGAAACCCCCCCTTTACCCCTTTGTAACCCCCTTTTATTTGAAACCAATTACCCCTTTGTAACCCCCTTTACCCCTTTTGAACCCCTTTTTTAAACCCTTTGTAACAACCTATTCCCCCTTTAAAACCCCCTTTACCCCTTTTGAAAAACCCTTTTACCCCCTTGAAAACCCCCTTTACCCCTTTGAAAAAACATTACCCCTTTTGTAACACCCTTTTAAACCCCTTTAAAAAACCTTTTATTACCCCTTTGTAACCCCCTTTTTACCCCTTTGTAACCCCCTTTCCCCCTTTTGTAACACCCTTTTTCCCCCTTTGTAACACCCTTTTTTTAAATTTTTACCCCTTGTAACACCTTTTACCCTTTGAACACCTTTTTAAACCCCCTTTTACCCCTTTTAACACCCATTACCCCTTTGAACACCTTTTCCCCCTTTGTACACCCTTTTTTTAAAAAACCCCTTTGAAAACCCCCTTTTCCCCTTTTTTGTAACACCCTTTTCCCCCCCCTTTTGTAACACCCTTTCCCCCCTTTTAACAAACCCTTTTAACCCCCCCCTTTGTAACACCCTTTTACCCTTTTTTTTTTTGAAATTTTTTGAAAAAATTTTTTTTGAAAAGGGGGGGGGGTTTTTTTTTTTTTTTTTTTTTTAAAATTATTTTTTGTTTTTTTTTGGGGGGGGTAAAAATTTTTTTGTTTTTTTACCCTTTGTAACACCCTTTTTTTTAAACCCCTTTTACCCCTTTAAACTTTTCCCCTTTTAAATTTTCCCCCTTTGTAACCCCCTTTTTCCCCCCTTTTGTAAAACCCTTTACCCCCCCCCCCTTTGTAACCCCCTATTACCCTTTGTAACACCCTTTACCCCTTTGAAACACTTTTTTACCCCTTTTGTAACACCCTTTATTTGAACCCCCTTTTACCCCTTTCCCCTTATACCCCTTTGTAAACCCTTTTTACCCCTTTTGAAAACACCCTTTTACCCCTTTGTAACACCCTTTTACCCCTTTGTAACACCCATTACCCCTTTTAACAACCATTCCCCCTTTGTACCCCTTTTCCCCCCTTTGAACCCCCTTTTAAAATATGTAACCCCTTTTACCCTTTGTAACCCTTTACCCCTTTGTAAAACCCTTTTTACCCCTTTGTAACCCCCCTTTTACCCCTTGAAAACCCCTTTTACCCCTTTGAAACACTTTTTTCTTCCCTTAACCCGGCATTTTTTTTTTTTTTATCTGCAAATCAGGCTTTTTCCCCCCTTTAAAAGTAACCACTTTTACGGGGAAAACATTTCAGGATTCCACGTTTTGTTATCAGGGTTGGTCCAATGGAAATTCCTTTTTGGGGTGGTGGTGGGGGGTGTTGTTTTTGGGTGGTAGTAGGGGTAGGGGTTGGTGAGGTAGAGGTGGTGGTGGTATGGTATGGGGGGTGGTGAGGGTTTTGAACGAATACTCTGTTTTTTTTTTTCTTTCTTTTTAGGTGAAAAAAGGGTGAGAGATGCCAAGGTGATAAGGGAAATTGCCAGGGTTACAATGTGTAATGAAAATGTTTCAAATAATGCCTAATAATGTAATTTAGTGCATTCTTTCCCTACTTAAAAAAACCCGAGCAAATGCCCCAAGACCAAACCAAGACTTTTAATTCTCGAAATATCCGCAGTTTTTTAATGTTAAGTTTGTTACATTATTTTCTTCCATTCTATATTTCTTTAATTTTTTTTTTATTTTTGTTGTTTTTTTTTTCTTTTTCCCTTTTTTATTCTTTTTTTTATTTCTTGTACTGGCCGGAGGTTCCCCCTTCTGTCCAAGCATTGTTTGATGCTTCCCAAAAAAGACTTTTTTCTCAAAATAAGAAAAATAAGTAAATAAGGGAAACTACAAGAGGCCGCGAGACCTACATGTGGGAGTTCCGTTTTTTTAACATACCTTCTTCCACCTTTTTATCCCCCTCCATTAAAATTTTACAGTTCCTTTTAAATTAAAAAACCCAGGACCGCCCACTAACTACCTGACGACTGATCCATTTCAAAAATTTACCAACCCCATTTTTGAACCGTTTTTCCCTATTCCTTTTTTAATACGCTTTTTCCATTTTAAAAAGCGCAGTATGGGGGTATTTATATACAGCATTATGGAAAAAGTGAAGGTACCCAATATTTTGGGGGGGGTTTGCTAAGCCCTACGCATAAGGGGGTTTAAGTTTACCTATTTGTTTGGGGCCCCCACT
>JACEEZ010004632.1:7500-12500 GCA_016584305.1 Chionoecetes opilio | reverse complement strand
CCCTGTATATATATATTTATATAGTATATATATATTTATATATATACTCTTACTGTCGCTGTATATATGTCCAGTATATATATATATATATATATATATATATATATATATATATATATATATATATATATATATAATATATATATATATATATATATATATATATATATATATATATATATATTTATATATATATATACATATATATATATATATATATATATATAATATATATATAAATATATATTTATATATATATATATATATATATTTATATATATATATATATATATATATAATATATATATATATATATATATATATATATATATTATATATATATATATAAAAATATATATATATATCGTTGGGGACATACGCTGGGGGGCGGTCGCCTCGCCCACCCTACAACGCCACTCCCGGGGGTCACCACGCGCGAGTATTAGCGTGGGCCACCGAGAGACAAGGCCTGATGCATAACCCGTGACGTCACACCATGTAGTGCCCACCCGCTCCGCTACCGTTACAAGTTTACCTACCTAATATAATGTTTATCAGTATAAAATATATACTGTTATCTTCGGAAATGTTTGTTCTATAATATTATGAAATAAAAAATCGTAAAACACACAAAAGATTCTCGTCTCGGTCTCGTTCCAGGGATATTTAAATACGAGATTTCATTTTTTCTCCTGCTATGCGTGTTCATCTGGCACACACACACACATACCTACATATACGTACGTACATACACACACACACACAACACACATACACACACACACACTCACACTCACACACTCACGCACTCACATACCTACACACACACACACACACACAGACACGTGCACACACACATATCATACACAGACACGTGCACACACACATATCATACACAGACACGTGCACACACACACACACACACACACACACACACACACACACACACACACACACACACACACACACACACACACACACACACACACACACACACACACACACACACACACACACACACACACACACACACACACACACACACACACACACACACACACACACACACACACACACACACACACACGATCTTGCACCTTATTTCACCTTTGATCTAACTGTCTTATAATATTTTCATACCTGTACATAATTCTAACGTTTCGTTATTTTTTTTACCTGTAACTTCCCCTACATTCCTATAGAGTAATATGTACATCCCTCTAATTATAATACCTCTCTTCCTGTATATCTTCCCTATCTTCCCTATATCTCTTCGTGTAATTTTTACATTCATTTTACCTCTACCTCATAATATATTCCTTTATTTAACCTGTACCTTACATTTTCTTTTAGTAAACTACATAATTCTCTAACTGTATCTCTTGTATCTCAACCTGTAACTAACATATGTATTACTCCTTTCCGTAACTTCTCTTCCTCCTCCTGTAACACACGTTCCATTTACCTGTATCTCTCTACTAAAACTTCTCTTCCTCCTCCTGTGGCACAAATATTCCTTTTACCTGTATCTCTCTACTATAACCTCTCTTCCTCCACCTGTAATACACACATTCCTGTAACTCGCACATCTTTAACCTGTAACCACCACGTCCCTCGCCTCTCTAACTCTCTCAATGCACAACGCTCAGGCATTTGCATTCCTCCTTAAACTCTCTCCGGTACACCGTCGGCGCCTGAATAATTCTACATCGCCAGGGAAAAATCTGCTGACGGTGACGCTGCAGTAGTGAAGATTTAGGCAGTGTGGTGCAGAGAGCCTGGTGGTGAGGCGAAGATGTGCAGAGGGAATAGAGAGGCACCATCATCACCACCACCACCACTACTACCATCATCACCACCACTACTACCATCATCACCACCACTACCATCACCACTACCATTATCATAACCACTACCACCACCACCACTACCATCATCACCACCACTACCATTATCATCATCACTACCATCATCAATTTGTCGAATATTTGTCGCCTCCGTGGTGCAGTGGCTAGCGTGCCTGGCTACGAATCTGCGGGCCCTGGTTCGATCCCGGGCCAGGGCAAGTCGGTGACCAGCCTACCCAGCTGTTCTTCCTTCCTTTCGGGGTTGATAAATGGGTACCTGGGGTAACCTGGGGAAGGTAACTGTGGTAACCCGGGAGTCACACTAGCCCTGTGTCCCGGGGTAACGGGTCCTCACCCACCACAGGCTCTAAGGGCTAATGCCACGGAGATGAGCACCGCATGCCACGCGCAGCTTAGCGTATGCTCCCATCTTTACCTTTACCTACCATCATCATCATCACCACCACTACCATCATCACCACCACTACCATCATCATCATCATCACCACTACCATCATCACCACCACTACCATCATCATCATCACTACCATCACCACTACCATTATCATAACCACTACCACCACCACCACTACCATCATCACCACCACTACCATTATCATCATCACTACCATCATCATCATCATCACCACTACCATCATCACCACCACTACCATCATCATCATCATCACCACTACCATCATCACCACCACTACCATCATCATCATCACCTCTACCATCATCACCACTACTACCATCATCACCACCACTACCATCATCACCACCACTACCATCACCACCACTACTACCATCATCACCACTACTACCATCATTACCACTACCATCATCATCATCATCACCACTACCATCATCACCACTACTACCATCATCACCACCACTACCATCATCACCACCACTACCATCACCACCACTACTACCATCATCACCACTACTACCATCATTACCACTACCATCATCACCACCAGCACCACCACTACCGCTTCAACTACCACTGCCATACCTTTGTTTTCATTGGTTTTTCGAGTGTTATTCCTTCCTGTCACAAAGGGAACAGTAGATAGACACAGTAGATTAATAGATAGATAGATCAAACGTAAACCTTAGATCATAATTTATAGTGTGTGGTGTGTGTGNGGGGCTGCACAAGCTGTCTGCTGGGATCACAAGAACTGTGTGAAGGTTGTCGACGACATCCTTCTATACGACGAAGACTACTCCGCACACTTACTCCGCGTCCACGAAGTATTGTCAAGATGTCGTAAGTATGGAATCACCCTCAACGCGGGCAAGTTTGTTCTCGCCGAACCTGCAGTATCCTTCTGTGGTTACAACCTCTCCAGGGATGGCATAGCAGCCGACCCAGAAAAGATCCGTGCCATCAGGAAATTTCCCACTCCTGCCAACCTCACTGACCTTCGCTCTTTCATGGGTCTTTTGAATCAGTTGGCGGATTTTTCTCCGGATATCTCTGCAGCTGCACAGCCACTTCGCACCCTGATGAGCCCCAAGAGGACCTTTCTTTGGACCCCCGACCATAAGGAGGCTTTTCGACGTGTGAAGGAAGCCCTGTCGAGCCCACCTGTCCTCGCCACGTTTGATCCTGCCTTGCCCATTGTTTTGCAGACAGACGCCTCTCGCTTGTATGGTCTTGGCTACGCCTTGCTGCAAGACCACGCCGGAGGAGTGTTCCGACTGGTTCAGTGTGGTTCCAGATTCCTGACGGAGGCAGAAACACGCTACGCTACCATCGAGCTCGAACTTCTGGCCGTAGCATGGGCGAAATCGAAGTGCAGATTCTACCTCATCAATCAATCAATCATTGGGGGCATACGCCGGGGGGCGCGTCGCCTCGCCCACCCTACGACACCACTCCCGGGGGTCACCACGCGCGAGTTCCCATGCAGGCTCCTTTCCCATACCAAGCAGCTCTCGACAAGAAACATCAACTTGCCCCAGCCTCCTCCACGCCGGATTGTCTCTTACAGATACAACCCGATGGGAAGGATCGGTTTCAGGGTAGCGTGCCACATGCCCATATAGCCGAAGTTGGCGATGACGGACTATGCAGGTAATAGGCCTCGATTCAGTCTCATGGTGCAATCGCTGATTTGACACGTAATCATTCCAGCGATACCCCATGATTCTGCGAAGACACTTATTACCAAAGGCATTGATTCGTCTCTTCAAGTAACTATTTAGTGTCCATGTCTCACAACCATAGAATAAGACAGGGATCACAAGCGACTTGAAGATCCGGATCTTTGTCCTCCTGCACAGGTACCGACAACGCCAAATACTCCCGCTGAGCGAGTCCATAACACCGTGGGCTATGCCAATCCGCCGTAAGGCTTCTTGACGTGACCCGCCGTCATTATGGACTGCGCTACCAAAGTATGTAAAACTTTCCAAGATCTCAATGTCCTCGCCACACGCATAAACAGACTGTACTGCTTCATCTAGTAAGTCTCCAAACACCTGGACCTTGGTCTTGAGCCAGGAGACCTCAAGTCCCAAAGGCTTTGCCTCCTCGTGCAGCGCCTCGAGAGCCATCACCAGGACCTCCAGCGACTCAGCAAAGATTGCTGCATCATCGGCAAAAACAAGATCAGTGATCTTGGTGTTGCCGACGGATGCTCCACAATCACTTTGATCTACAACCTTATCCAATACCCAGTCCATACACGCGTTGAAAAGTGATGGGGCAAGGACGCACCCTTGCCTCACTCCTGTATTCACAGGAAAGAAGCTGGATACACCTGCCCCACACTTCACAGCACTCTCAGTCCCAGAATACAGACCAGTTATCAAACCAATAGTCCTTGCAGGAATCCCTCGAAGTCGCAGAAGATCCCAGAGTGACTCACGATGCACTGAGTCAAACGCCTTCTTGAGATCAACATAGGCTGCAAGCATCCCCTGTCGAAACTCACGTCGGCGTTCCACCAGGACACGAAGCGCTAGGAGTGCTACCTCATCGGCCTGCAGCATTTCGAGGCTGTCACCGACCATCGCCCGTTGGTGCCAATCCTCAACCACTACTCGCTGGATGCAGTTGAGAATCCTCGCCTTCAGCTCTTAAAAGAGAAACTCTCAGCTTATCTTTTCACAGCAGTGTGGCGCGCGGGTAAGCACCTC
>JACEEZ010004632.1:0-2500 GCA_016584305.1 Chionoecetes opilio | reverse complement strand
AACCGGGAGGTGTTGAGTACGAACCGGGAGGTGTTCGGTATGAAGACGACCCTGGCTGAGCACCAGTCACTCCTGGATCAGCTGTGTGCCACCCTCCTGGAGGTGCCATGTAGGGAGGTGAGACTTGCCACAGCTCTCATCCCGGCGCCGCCGCAGGTGGTGCCTGCCGCTGCCGCCCCCATGGAGGTGCCATGTAGGGAGCTGGGACCTACCACCGCCCTCACCCTGGCGCTGCCGCAGGTGGTGTTTGCCGCTGCCGCCCCCCTGGAGGTGCCATGTAGGGAGGTACATATATATATATACATGAACGAAGAGCTGTCTGTACTCATTCATAAATAGTCAAACAATAATATACGCTAAAGTATTTTCCATCATATATGATTTCATTTCAAACAACATTTGTGTCCAATCTAATTTTGTATTGTATATTCAATTTTTGTATGGTCCAAGCGAGCGAAGCGAGCTTGGACAATAAAAGGTTAAATAAAAGGTTCAATAAAAGGTTGGGTTATGTCAGGTTGTAATATAAATATTTTAAGGTGAGGGTATTTAAAAAGTTGACTTTAGCCTGTGCGAGCTTGGACACGTTCCACATCTTTAGTGTGGACGTCTATTTCCTAGTTTATCCGTTATATACTGTAAATATTGGTAATTTCATGATTAAACTGGGACCTCAAGACCTTGCGGTAAAATATTGAATATTTTTTATGTCCTAACCAGTTTATAATACCACCCATTCTTTACTATTACGATACGTTAGTTTGAAAAAAAAAAATATTTCAATTGTTTATGTTTACCTGATTTATTGTAAAATATAAAAATATGACGAATTTTAAACATGAAATTGGCACCTGAAGATATTGAGCAACGATGCTACAATTTTACCTACTTGGTTTTGGCATGCAGGTGCACCATTCCCGCACTATTACGAATGCAGATTACAAAATCAGTGCAAAACCCCCCAAAAACGCACCACCCTATTGTACATGGCCATCATTTTTGAAAAAAAATATTGGTAGCCCAAAATAGGATTATTGTCCAAGCTCGCTTCGCTCGCTTGGACACCTATTTCAGCCGAATTAATTCTTTAGTACTAAATAGATTGGTGAATCTGTCATATAGGCTTGTAAAATGTTTACTCCACGAATGGGGGCAGGGTCTAGAGTGTATATAGGCTTGTAAACTGTTTACTCCACGAATGGGGGCAAGGTCTAGAGTGTATATAGGCTTGTAAAATGTTTACTCCACGAATGGGGGCAAGGTCTAGAGTGCATATAGGCTTGTAAAATGTTTACTCCACGAATGGGGGCAACGTCTAGAGTGCATATTGGCTTGTAAACTGTTTACTCCACGAATGGGGGCAAGGTTTAGAGTGGATATAGGCTTGTAAAATGTTTACTCCACGAATGGGGGCAAGGTCTAGAGTGCATATTGGCTTGTAAAATGTTTACTCTGCGAATGGGGGCAAGGTCTAGAGTGCATATAGGCTTGTAAAATGTAAATTGTTTTATGGTTTTAAAATAACAAATTACAATTTAGCCCTTTTCTTTTCTTTGTAAAAAGTAAAGAAAATCAAAGAAGGGGATGGTGAAGGTTAGGTTGGGTTAGGTCAGTTTGTAATAGAAGTATTTTAAGGTGAGGGTATTTAAAAAGTTGACTTTAGCCTGTGCGAGCTTCGACACGTTCCACATCTTTAGTGTGGACGTCTATTTCCTAGTCAGATCTATTCTGTTCATGGATAAATTTGATTCTACTAGCCGTAATTATGCTCAGTTAAATATATTGAATTTCAAATTCATTAAAATATATTTTGTATTGTTGCTTATTTTTAAAAATATGAACATCTATACATGTAACAAACTTTTCAAATTATTGAAAGTACTCATAACACGAGGGCTAATAATATAAATCTAGTGAATCCAGAATTTCGAACAACCCTCTATAACAAGAGTGTGGTATGTGACGGTCCTCAGCTGTGGAATTCCCTTCCTACTGATGTAAAAACATTAATATTTACATATAATTTATTTCAATTTAAAAAGCAAATAAAGAGTTATTTGTTTACTTGTACAGGATGTTAGGCGAACGATGTAAGTGTGTGTCAATACGCAAGTCAATGTGGATGTTCTGTATTGTTAATGTTTGTAGGAATGCATGTGTTGGAGATTTGTTTCTTGTTTATACATAATTGGAATCGTATTTACTGTAGTTTTAAATTTTTATTGCATAATCTATTCAATTTGGTTTCATAGAAAATAATGTTGCCTGTGTACTGCAAATTTAAATCTAGACATTTTAGTCTGTAAAAGAGTTTTGGCTCGACAGACCATGCCGTTAATAGACATGGTATATATATAAGTTTGTTTATACAGTTTATAGATGAAAAGGCAATAAATGTACTATTAATATTAATATACACACAAACACACACAACACACACACACACACACACACACCACACACACACACAACACACACACAACACAACACACAACACACA
>JACEEZ010004631.1:27500-30332 GCA_016584305.1 Chionoecetes opilio | reverse complement strand
AATAAAAAAAAAGGGGGAAAGTTAAGGGTTATATCACTAAAAAAAGGTAATTTAAGGGTTATTACTAAAATAAGGGAAATTTAAGGGTTATATAACTAAAATAAGGGGTTTTTTAAAAGGGTTATATCACTAAAATAAGGGTAATTTTAAGGGTTATATCACTAATAAGGGTAATTTAAAGGGGTTTATCACTAAAATGGGGGGAAATTAAAGGTTTATCACAAAAAATAAGGGGAATTTAAGGGTTATATCACTAAAATAAGGGGTAGTTAAGGGTTAAATTACACTAAAATAAAGGGTAGTTAGGTTTCACTAATAAGGTTTAAGGGTTATATCACTAAAATAAGGGTAAGTTAAGGGTTATATCACTAAAATAAGGGTATTAAGGGTTATATCTCTAAAAAAGGGTAATTTAAGGGTTATATCACTAAAATAAGGGTAAGTTAAGGGTTATATAACTAAAATAAGGGTAAGTTAAGGGTTATATCACTAAAATAAGGGTAAGTTAAGGGTTATATCACTAAAATAAGGGTTATATCACTAAAATAAGGGTAAGTTAAGGGTTATATCACTAAAATAAGGGTAAGTTAAGGGTTATATCACTAAATAAGGGTAAGTTAAGGTTATATCACTAAAATAAGGGTAAGTTAAGGGTTATTCACTAAATAAGGGTATTAAGGTTATAGCACTAAAATAAAGGGTAGTTAAGGTTATATCACTAAAATAGGTAGTTAAGGGTTTAGCACTACAATAAGGGGTATTTAAAGGGGTTATATCACTAAAATAAGGGTAAGTTAAGGGTTATATCACTAAAATAAGGGTAAGTTAAGGGTTATATCACTAAAATAAGGGTAAGTTAAGGGTTATATCACTAAAATAAGGGTAGTTAAGGGTTATATAACTAAAATAAGGGTAAGTTAAGGGTTATATCACTAAAATAAAGGGTAGTTAAGGGTTATATCACTAAAATAAGGGGTAGTTAAGGGTTATAACACTAAAATAAGGGTAGTTAAGGGTTATATCACTAAAATAAGGGGCAGTTAAGGGTTATATCACTAAAATAAGGGTAAATTATGGGTTATATCACTAAAATAAGGGGTAGTTAAGGGTTGTATCACTAAAATTAGGGTAAGTTAAGGGTTATATCACTAAAATAAGGGTAAGTTAAGGGTTATATCACTAAAATAAGGGGTAGTTAAGGGTTATATCACTAAAATAAGGGTAAGTTAAGGGTTATAACACTAAAATAAGGGGTAGTTAAGGGTTATATCACTAAAATAAGGGTAAGTTAAGGGTTATATCACTAAAATAAGGGGTAGTTAAGGGTTATATCACTATAATAAGGGGCAGTTAAGGGTTATATCACTAAAATAAGGGAAATTTAAGGGTTATATCACTAAAATAAGGGGTAGTTAAGGGTTATATCACTAAAATAAGGGTAAGTTAAGGGTTATATCACTAAAATAAGGGTAAGTTAAGGGTTATATCACTAAAATAAGGGGTAGTTAAGGGTTATATAACTAAAATAAGGGGCAGTTAAGAGTTATATAACTAAAATAAGGGGAATTAAGGGTCTTAGCACTAAAATAAGGGGTAGTTAAGGGTTATATCACTAAAATAAGGGTAAATTAAGGGTTATATCACTAAAATAAGGGGAATTAAGGGTTATATCACTAAAATAAGGGGTAGTTAAGGGTTATATCACTAAAATAAGGGAAAAAATGACACTTTTTAGGTCCTCAAGAAAATGTTTTAGTATTTTCTTCAGATATTTTTTTCCCGAAGCGATTTGAATTTTTTTTTTTTTTGTAGCGAAAATATTTAAAGAATTGTTCGGTATTTGAAATGTTTATAATTTGGAGAAAATACGAATATTAATGTTTTGTTTAGATTTGTAAATTCTGAAATGATGAAAACTTTTAAGTGAAAATAAAATGAATTGTAATGAAAAGGAGAGATGAGAAATTGAGAGAGAGAGAGAGAGCGAGAGAGACTAGAGAGAGAGAGAGAGAGAATCGCCAACGACGCCAGAGAGAGAGAGACGAGAGAGAGAGAGAGAGAGAGAGAGAGAGAGAGAGAGAAGAGAGAGAGAGAGAGAGACAGACACAGACAGACACAAAAAGAAGAAGACACAACACACACACAACACAAACAAAGAACACACACACACACACACACACATACACATACACATACACAGACACATACAACACCACACACACACACAACAGAAGCACAACGACACAAACAAACAAACAAACACACACCACACACACACACACACACACCACACACACACACACAACACACACACACAAACACACCAATACAAAAACAAAAAAATAACCGAACTATAAAAATATACAAGAAAATGAAAATAAATAGACAAAATAAATAGAGAGAGAAAGAAAATAAAGAAAATAAAGAAAATAAAGAAAATAATAGAGAAAATAGACAAAAGAAGAGAGAAAGCACGAACAGGAGAAGGGTGGAGTGTGCCAAAGAGGGGAGGGGAGGGGAGGGTGTCAGGGGGGGTGTTAGGGGGGGGAGAGGCTAGGAGCAGTATCTTGTTTGCATAAATTTGCATACGCCGACAAAATCCGTAGCATTGAAGGGACGACGCCCCCCCCTGCCCCGATGCACCCCCTCCCCCGACGTCCCCCCTCCCCTGAAGCCCCCCCCCCGCCCCCAACCCCCCGCCTAGCTATCGGGAGAGATCGGGAGGACCACCAAAATATCGGCTGTTTGTGTATGTGGTGCTAATAATATCGGGTGGAGGAGGAGGAAGAAGAGGAAGGAAGAGGAGGTGGAAGAGGAGGAGGAAGAAGAAGA
>JACEEZ010004631.1:20000-22500 GCA_016584305.1 Chionoecetes opilio | reverse complement strand
GTTAAGGGGGCCATCACCAGGGGGGGGCAGGACTGCGGGAGACTTCGGGTTGGGCTCCTCCTCGGGGTTCTCTTTATGCAAAACTAGAGAATGAGATACAGGAGGCGAGGATATTACCAATGGAAATGAGACGCGACGTAGAGTCATGCACGGGATAGGACGGTTCTTCATCTCTTATTCCGACCACGTTTTCTCCCCTCTCTCTCCCCTCTCTCTCTCTCTCTAGGGCGCTCTCTCTGTCTCTCTAGGCCAGTTCCTCTCTCTCTCTGTCTCTTCGATCTTTCTTTCTCGATCTGTCTGTCTCTGTCTCTCTCGATATGTCTGTCTCTCTCTCTCTCTCGATATGTCTGTCTCTCTCTCTCTCTAGGGTGCTCTCTCTCTCTCTCTCTCTCTCTCTCTCTCTCTCTCTCTCTCTCTCTCTCTCTCTCTCTCTCTCTCTCTCTCTCTCTCTCTCTAGGGCTCTCTCTCTCTCTCTCGATCTGTCTCTCTCTCTCTCTCTCGATATGTCTCTCTCTCTCTCTCTCTCTCTCTCTCTCTTCTCTCTCTCTTCTCTCTCTATCTCTCTCTCTCGCTCTCTTCTCGATTTTGGCTGGGCTCTCTCTCTCTCTTTGATCTGTTCTCTCTTTTCGATTTTTCTTCAAGCTCCTAAAGCACGGTCGGTAGGATGGTTGTGTGTGTGTGTGTGGTGTGGTGTGTGTGTGTGTGTGTGTGTGTGTGTGTTGTGTGTGGGGTGGTGTGGTGTGTGGGGGTGTGTGTGGTGTGTGTGTGTGTGTGTGGTGTGGGGTGGTTGTGTGTGGAGGGGGAGAAGGAGAAGAAGAGGGGAGGAGAGAGAGGAGGAGAGGGAGGAGAGAAGAGAGGACGAGGGGGAGGAGAGAAGAAGGAAAAAAGGGGAAGAATGGGAGGGGAGGAAGAAGAGGGCAGCACCCGTTATAAACTCTATGGACCTGCATACAAATAACAGGAAGGAAGAAGGAAGAGGAAGAGGAAAGGGGGAGGAGGGGAAGGGGAGGAGGAGGAGGAGGAGGAGGAGGAGGAGGAAGGAAGGAAGGAAAGAGAGAAAGGACACTATGCTCTCCTTTCTCTTTTCTCCCTCTCTCCTCTTCTCACAGGAAGAAGCCTCAAAAAGTCTTTAGAATGAAATACATCACCCCTCCTTTCCCCTTCCTCTCCATCCTACCTCCCTCCCCCCTCCGCCCTCCCCCCTCTCTGTCCTCCTTCCAACGATTCCTTCCCGGAGAGGAAAGAGAGAAAGGAGAGAAAGGAGAGAGAAAGTATGGCAGCCGTGAGGGAAGGCGAAAGAAAAAATCAATATTAAAGGTGCGAGAGAGAGAGAGAGAGAGAGAGGGGAGAGAGAGAGAGGAGAGAGAGAGAGAGAGAGAAGGAGAGAGAGAGAGAAGAAGAGAGAGAGAGGACGCATAACATTTACAATAATGAAGGTTTACGACAAACCCACCAAGAATGGTCGCGTGTCGGATCAAAAACAGCCCCCTTCTCCCCCCCCTTTTTTAACCCCCCCCTTTCCCCCACCTTTCACCCCCCTTTTCCAAACCCCTTACTAACACGAGAACTATAGTGGTAGAAAGTATAACACGTAGAAACTATAGTGGTAGAAAGTACTAACACGTAGAAAAATATAGTGGTTTGAAAAAAACTAACAGTAGAAAACTAATAGTGGTAGAAAGTACTAAAAACGTAGAAACTATAGTGGTTTGAAAGTATAACACGTAGAAACTATAGTGGTAGAAAATACTAACACGTAGAAACTATAGTGGTAGAAATACTAACACGCAGAAAACTATAGTGGTTTGAAATACCCAACACGTAGAAACTATAGTGGTAGAAGATACAACACGTAGAAACTATAGTGTAGAAATACTAACACGTAAAAAAACTATAGTGGTAGAAAGTACTAACACGTAGAAAAATATAGTGGTAGAAAGTACTAACACGTAGAAACTATAGTGGTAGAAAGTACTAACACGAGAAATATAGTGGTAGAAAGTACTAACACGTAGAAATATAGGGGGTAGAAAGTACTAACACGAGAAACTATAGTGGTAGAAAGTACTAAAAAACGTAGAAAACCCTTTTAGTGGGAGAAAGTACTAAAGTAGAAACTATAGTGGTAGAAAGTACTAACACGTAGAAACTATAGTGGTAGAAAGTACTAACACGTAGAAAAATATAGTGGTAGAAATACTAACACGTAGAAACTATAGTGGTAGAAATACTAAAAACGTAAAAAAATATAGTGGGAAAGTACAACACGTAGAAACTATAGTGGTAGAAAATACTAAACAGTAGAAACTATAGTGGTAGAAATACTAACACGTAGAAACTATAGTGGTAGAAAATACTAACACGTAGAAACTATAGTGGTAGAAAATACTAACACGTAGAAACTATAGTGGTAGAAAGTACTAACACGTAGAAACTATAGTGGTAGAAAACTAACAAAGTAGAAAATATAGTGGTAGAAAGTACTAACACGTAGAAAACT
>JACEEZ010004631.1:5000-7500 GCA_016584305.1 Chionoecetes opilio | reverse complement strand
TGTATGTGTGTATGTATGCATGTACGTTTTTTTTCTATCTACTGTATATATATTTACCTAACAAAAAATAAACGTGGCCACTTTCTCTATATTTTTTAACGCGAGAAACAAAAAAATAATAAAAAAATATCACAATGACTACAAACACAGAGGTAACATTAAGTAAATAAACGAGACAATAAATAAGATAAATAACTAAATAAAAACTCACCCGGATAAACAGAGACATAATATTTAAGGCCAGCTAATTGTGGTCAAGTTATATTGACCAGAAACAAGTTAGCGAAATATACGAGGCCGCTATTGTCTTAAGCGCGAGGCAGAGTGGGTTTTTTTATATATTTTTTTAAAGCTATTTTATGAAGATTGTGTTAAGATTCTGAAGATTATTTGTATTAGTCTATTAGTATTATGGATAAAACAAAATAAGTTGTTCGTATGTACAGATAGTGTTAAGTTTCTTGTCAATAAATTAATAACTATAGTTTATTTTTGCGAAAGGCGAAAATTCTATTCAATCTTAAGGTCTCCTGCTTAAAAGATGGTGCGGCTTCGCTGTTTAACTGGTGATCACATATCGGTAATTAACTATGGTATAAAAATACAGCTGAAATTTAGAAGAAGTGCAGTATTCCCTTCTCCTGGCATCAAATATCAGTCAATTATGCCTGTGTTTACCTGATAATATGGTGAACTATGATACAATACAGCTGAAATTAAGAAGAAGCAAAATATTCCCTTCTCCTGGCATCAAATATCAGTCAATTATGCCCATGTTTACCTGATACTATGGTTAACTATGATAAAATACAGCTGAAATTTTAAGAAGAAGCGAAAGTATTCCCTTCTCCTGGCATCAAATATCAGTCAATTATGCCCGTGTTTACCTGATACTATGGTGAACTATGATACAATACAGCTGAAATTAAGAAGAAGCGAAATATTCCCTTCTCCTGGCATCAAATATCAGTCCGTAAGCAACAAGGGAGCAGCAATTTTCACCTGGTAAAAAACCAGTATAACTAACTGTGAACGGATTAGCTGGCCTTAAAGTAACATTACCCATCATTATAAAAAGATAGAGAGATATAAAAACTCACCTAGACACACAGACAGACGGACATGGTAAGGTAAGGCAGCCTCCACTTCTCCCTGACTCTTCTCTGCAACAACAAAAGTAAGACTGAAGTTATTTTCTTATATTAATTGTGTCCTTCCTTTCCTTCCTTCCTTCCCTTCCTTCCTTCCTCCCACACAAGCAGATGTTTTCTCTCTCTCTCTCTCTCTCTCTCTCTCTTCTCTCTCTCTCTCTCTCTCTCTCTCTCTCTCTCTCTCTCTCTCTCTCTCTCTCTCTCTCTCTCTCTCCTCACGTCTTTCCACTTGACCTCTGACCTTCCTCTCTCGGCCAGTGGGTCATTTCCTATCATCTGTTTTGTTTATCTATTCAATATTTATTTATTTATTTATCTATCGATGATCTATTAGTGTTTGTTACGTTGGTAATTCTATTTTTCTTTGTTTCTTGTTGTTTTAGTGTATTTATTTTAGTGATCTAGTTGTTTGTTGTGTGTGTGTGTGTGTGTGTGTGTGTGTGTGTGTGTGTGTGTGTGGGTGTGGGTGTGTGTGTGTGTTTATGTAGTTTTGTATGCATGTCTTCTCCTCTTTCTCCTTCCTCTTCTCCCTCCTCCTCCTCCTCCCTACCCTTCCTCTTCCTCTTCCTCTTCCTCCTCCTCCTCCTCCTCCTCCTTCCTCTTCCCACGCAGGTGTTAATAATGCATTCACTTTTTCATTTAGATATTCATTAATAATAACAATGACAATAACAATAAAAATAATAATAATAATAATAATAATAATAATATAATGATAATAATAATAATAAAAATCATAATATCGATAATAATGTTAATAGTACCATCATTATTATCGTTATCATTATTATCATCATTATCACTATCATTATCTTACTACGCCATTATCATCTACTGTGTTATCTTGCTATAGTATTATTTTACCTCAATAATTTCCTTAATAATAGTTCGTGATTCTTTATTTATTTATACTCACGTTGTCCTGAACATACATCACTCTCTCTCTCTCTCTCTCTCTCTCTCTCTCTCTCTCTCTCTCTCTCTCTCTCTCTCTCTCTCTCTCTGTATCATTAAAACACACACACACACCTGTCCATATAACCCTTGACCCAACACACACACACACACACACACACACACACACACACACACACACACACACACACACACACACACACACACACACACACACACACACACACACACACACCTATTATATTCTTGTGGCGGTTTGACAATCACACTCAAAATAACACATCCATATCTACCACTCCCAGTTCGATCCCCGCACCGACCATAGTGACCAAACCACCACCAGCCACTCTACTACCTATTTTTTTTTTAGTTTTTTTTTAAATCTCAAAATCTCAAAATCTCAAAATCTCAAAATCTCAATATATCAATATTTC
>JACEEZ010004630.1:92386-114126 GCA_016584305.1 Chionoecetes opilio | reverse complement strand
AAAACTTGAAACAAAAAAATAACACAAACTGCGAAATATAAGGCAGTAATAACAAAAAAGAAACCTGGGTTTTTTTTTCCTCGTATAAAAAATTAAAATTCGTAGAAAGTAGTAGTATATTTAAGATTATAGTAGTAGAGTAGTGTAGTAAAAAATAGTAGTAGTAGGAGGAGTAGGGGGAGGATAAAAAAAGCAAAGGGATTGTCGAGGTAAAAAAAAAAAAAAATTGCCCTGTTAAATTTGGGAAAGGTCTTCAAATTCCAACTGTTTTTTGGTCTGTTATTGTTGTGTTTGTTCTTCATGAAAATTTGTTTTTTTTTTTTCCATGTTTTTTGTAGTCACGTGACTTTCCTCGCTATTTTTTCATCTTTTGTGGGAAAGAGAGGGAGGAAGAGGAGGAGGGCAGGAGGTGATGGAAAGAAAGATTACATAGGAATAACAACACCGGGAGACCTTTGGTCTATAGCAGGGTATCTGTGAACTACTCTACTAACTATAAACCTTGTAAGAAACATTTGGGAAAATGATCCATGTCCAAAGGGGATAGGAACAGGGAAATTTTCATAGGCAGAATGAAAGATATGAAAATACTAACTCAACTCCCACTCCCAAAACTAATCGATACGGGGCTAGATCAAATTTCGCACTATAAATCCCATTATTTACAGGGCGCGTCAAGTCTTTTTTTTAAATGTAGTTATTGTCGGGCTCCGACAAATTTGGGGGTAACTTTTTTCATCGATAAAACGATCTAACATTAAAAAAATTTTTTACGGAGACGGTGTGCAATTTTGACCTTTTATTTTTTTAAACCATTATTTCTTTTTTTACTTGATTTGAAAGCTCGAATGGGTTTTTCTTAAAATGACATCAAAACCTTTGGGATTTTAAAGGTTTTAAAAGTCCCCCCGGATTCTACGACCCTTTTAAGGGAAAAACTTTTAGTTTCCGCGTCTTTTTCATAAATGAATTTCGCAGAGTGGAATTTTTTTCTTTTGCTCTTTTTTGGGCACTGTTTCCAATTTGGCTTTTCTTTTAAAAACAGGCGACCAAATTGAAGGGCATTTTTCAAGTGGGGCCCCAAACCCAAAGGGACGTGTAAATTGTGTCTTACTTTCGGGTTTTTAGTTCAAAGTTTTTTTTAAAAAACCCCAACATATATTTGCCTTTTTACTGCAGCAGGCAAAGCGGATTTTTAAAACATTACTATGATACACCTAAACCCCTTTTTTTTTCCTGCTGTACTTTAGTTTTAAAGATTATTTTCCATTTGATAGTTTTTGAGGTTTTCTTTTTGGGTTTTTTTTATTTGGATTTTTTTAAGGGATTTTTATGGTATTTGTTAAGATTAAATTTAAAATTCGGTTTTTTTAATAGCTTTTTTTCCCCCTAATTTGGTTTTTTTCCGCAAAATTTGATATTTCCCGATAAAGTTTTCCCCCTAATTTGGTTATCGAAATTTGACCCGACCGCCCCACTAGACATAAATCAAAAAAAGTGGCCCAGACACCCTGGGCCCCCCCCTTTACCACAACCATCAATGCCTTCGAATTCCCCTTGTTTAAACGTTTGAAACCAAACGCCTCCTGAAAAAAAGTTTAACCCTTCCCAGGGGCCCCCCCGGGGGAAACAAAGGGGTATGCCCGGGGAAACCGAAAAGGGGTAATAGACTGGAATAGGAGAGATAAAGTAACGAAAACAAAGTATTTGCTGAAACTTGACCCCGCAAAATCGTTGGGGGGGATGAAAACTCGCCCCGACTACTTCGCAAAGTCCCAAAATCAACTTTTGTCCCATTAAAGATTTTTTTCAATAAATCGCAAGGGTAAAAAAGTTCCCGTATTTGGGAAATTAGCTTTTTTCACCATATTCAAGAAAGGGAGTAAAGCCTCGCAAATAATTTCGCCCAATTAGTCTAAAGTCCGTGGATTGTTAAACTATTTGAAAAAATTTGCGGGGTAAAAAAATTCTTTTCTCGATGAAAATAAATAATACTAAACTCCCAGCATGGGTTTTTGAAATAAGAATCCTGCTTAACAAACCTCCCGGATTTTTTTTTAAAGTATTTTTTTCAAAATGGGCGCTAAAAAATTCCCCCCGGGTAATAAACCCTTTATTTTTGAAGGCCTTTTGATACAGTTCCCATAAGCCGACTGTTGACCAGCTAATGGGCACATGGCTTAGGAGAGGCAATTATGTTCATGGATTGGCGATTGGCTTTTCAAATCGTAAACAACGGGTAGTATAAATGGCGGGGGCATCTGATTGTTAGATTTACTAGTGGGGTGCCTCAGGGCTCGGTCTGGTCCTGGCTCTTTTTCTGATATATATCAACGATCTAGACTGCGGACTTGTATCTAAATATCGAAGTTTGCAGTGAACACCAAATTAGGCGGTAAAGCATATACTAGAGAAAACTGCGAACTCATACAAAGTATCTCGCCAACTATAACACTAATTGAGTGATAATGGCTATTAAAACCAAGTTCCGATATATGTAAATAATGAATTTTAGGCGCACGATAACCTCAACTATAGCTATCAATGCAAAATACATCGTTAACTGAAGTACAGCAGGAAAGGATTTAGGTGTCATCATCATGTAATGATCTGAAAACTATCCGCATTTGCCTAGCTACCAGTAAAAAGGCAAATATGATGTTGGCCTTTATTAAACGTAACTGTTGAACATAAAACTCTCCGAAAGTAATGACACAAATTACACACGTTCATTAAAAACTTATTCCAATGTTAGAGTCGTTGATCGATGGAACAAGTTACCATCAAATGTTGGCGAAGCTCAGCCACAATAACTACATTTAAAAACGACTTGACCGCGCCCTGTAAAGTAAAATGGGTATTGATATTGCCCTGCGAATTTCTTATTTAGTCCCCAGATCGTATTTTTTTGTAGTGGTAGTGGTAGTTGTTAGTTAGTATATTTCATATACTACATTCTGCACTAACGAAACTTCCATGTTTCCTATTTTTCTTTAGAGACAATGGTATCATTTTCCAACTGTTTTCTACACTTAGTTGATCGTTAGTAGTATTTTAGTTCACAGATACCCTCGTCATGACCAATAGGTCTCCTGTTGTCCTGTTATTCTATGTAATCCTATGTAATCCTCCTCCTCCTCCCTCCTCCCTCCTCCTCCTCCTCCTCCTCCTCCTCCTCACATGGAGGAGGAGGAGGTTTATGTTTTTTTCAAAACATTAAAACCGAAATGGTGGACCCGCGAAATCCAAGGACAGCCTGCAGCTAAAAAGCGTGCATATGAAAAACCCACAGAAACCAAAATGAATAAGACAAACTCGGGATCACGACGAATTATACGAAATACCGAAAAAAACTCAGTAAGCAGAGCAAGAAAAATTTTGAAGTACGTATTGCCGAAATGAGCAAATGCAACCCTAAAATAATTCTACAGCTATGTTAAAAGGTAAAAAGTAATGACGTCAACCATAGGACCGTTTGGAAATGGAAAATGGCGACACAGTCACAGACATGAAGTATCTATTGCTGGATACTCTCAATAATTTTTTTGCATCAGTCTTCAGGTGCAAAACAGAAAACACGGCAAACATCAACCCATCCCGAAAAGTACAAGGTTACTTGCCTCAGCTCATTACCCTTTCAGAATGTGACATTTTGGGGGGGGCTCGCGATAATAACATGAAGATAATCAAAGCTTCGCTGGTCTGACAACATTTCGCCACGCATATTAAAGAAGAAAAAACTATAGTAAAACCACTTCCATCTTATTTAATAATCTTTACTCACCGGAAATGTAACCTTGCGAATGGAAACTAGCAAATGGTCACACCCATATTTTAAAAAAGGAAGCAAGTCGCAGCCGGAAACTATCGCCCAATAGTTAACATCAGTTGCCTGGAAAATTAATGGAATCCATCATAAGAGACAAAATCGTTAAGTTTCTTAGAAGAAAATGACATAATCAAAGGATTCGCAGCATGGATTCAGAAATAAACGCTCATGACCTCTCAACTTACTTGATTTTTACAATCGTGTTTCAAATGTCGACAAAACACGAGGGCAGTAGCGTATTTACCTCGATTTTCAAAAAGCGTTCGACAAAGTTCTCATAAGCGTCTCATTAGCAAAGTAAACGCTCATGTATAACAGGCCATCTTTCAAATTGGATGGAAAACTGGCTGTTCAAATCGTAAACAAGGGTGTAACAAATGGAAATTCTTCTGACTGGCCAGTGTAAATAGTAAGTGTTCCTCAAGGATCAGTTTTCTCGGACTATCCTGTTCTTAATATACATAAAGGACATTGACGAGGGAATCACATGCAGGATATCGAAATTTGCTGATGACACAAAAAATCACAAACATAGCCTCTACAGAATCTCAGCGCACGTCATACAAAACGACTTTAAACACGCTAAGAATGGTCAAAAACCTGGAAATGAATTTCAACCTTGACAAATGTCATGTACTACATATCGTAATAACAACCCTCATAAACGTTACGTGCTGAACGATTTCAACTAAACGTGTTGATAAGAAAAAGATTTAGGCGTATAATCTCGAAAGATCTAAACCGAAAACCAATTATAGAGGTAGTAAACAACTGCAAATAAATTTGGTTGGCTTTATTGACGACTTTCAGTTTCAAATCTGAAAAAGGGATACCTCACCTCTTTTTAACTGCTGTTCGCCCCCATCTAGAATACTGTGTGCATTAGTTCTGTTCACCTTATATAAAAAGGACATAGATTAAAACTAGAAAAAATACAGCGCAGAGTAACCAAAATGATACCTAGATTGCGAAATAAATCGTACGAAAATCGGCTCAAAGAACTTAACTGATCCACTAAACCAAAACGAAGGATAAGAGGTGACCTCTCGAATATTTAAAAATCTTCAATGGATTTTACGAACTTAGTCCCAGAAAATCTTTTCACGCTAAGACCGGTCAAGCTCACTAGAAACACGGATTTAAAATAAGCAGGAAACGTCTTGTAACGAACGAAGGCAAAGTACTTCTCACAAACCGTGTTTGTAAACGTATGGAATGGGCTGCCTTCAGACGTAGTAAACTCAATACAATAACAATTTAAAATCGCCCTCGATAAATATTTCATATCAAATCCCCGGTGTCACTGTTTATCTCGGATTAATAAATTTATTCTCGCGTGCCTCTGAAACTTACTCTCATTGCATAAAATGATTTCGAGTCGCCCGTCTACACAACCCCTCCACACGTCTCAGACACCCCGAGTAAACGGTCACTACTACAACTTTTGACCTGTGACGGCTGTGGTTCAGTAAGGGCCCTGTTCAGTTAGTGACCACCATCGGGATTTATATACCAGGGGTCACTGCTGCAGGGGCATTGAAGTCACGGCGTCCTACTTGGAAAGTGCACTACATCAGTGGATTGAAACGGAGCTGAGCCTGATTGACTGCTGCCTCCCAAGAAGCGCCAGGCAAGGCTGCCTCACCACCCCATGAACTTCCACACTGACCTACACCAACCACTACATTAGACCTCATAACCCACCAGATTAGCCCCGGTTACACATTACGCCACTACTACTCTCGACCTGTGACGGCTGTGGTTCAGTAGGGTCCCCTGACGTTAGTGACCCATCGGGATTAAGGTACCAGGGGTCACTGCTGGCATAGGGCATTGAAGTGTACGCGTCCTACATGGAAAGTCCACAATTCCGAAGTGGATTGAACGGAGCTTGGGCCTGATTGACTGCTGCCTCCCAGAAAGCGTCAAGGCAAGGCTGCCGCACCACCCTTGAACCTCCACACTGTGTTTCACACCTTACAAAACACACATAACATGACCTATCTATCAAGGCACTTAAACCGACCCCCCCAAACTAGTATAGTTAGCATAGAATTACCGCTTTCACTTTCCTCACAAATTCCATGCAGTTTTTCTTATGCCATGGTACACTTCTTTTTCCGCCCACTTGCGGGCTGGAGGGATGGGTGGGGTGGGGAGGAGCATTCTACTTCCTATACTTTTCTCTCTTATTATCTAATTAGTGTAGTGTAGTGTAAAGCAAACATTTCTTGTAAGGACCTATCGGTCTGGTTGCTGTTTGTGTTTCCTTTGTATTCTCTTTGTATTCCTACTCTCCTCTCCTCCTCCTCCGCCTGCTCCTGTTAGTTAGCAACAGTCTTTTAAGGACCTATCGGTCTGTTGCTGTTTGTGTTTCCTTTGTATTCCTTTGTATTCCTTTGTATTCCTCCTCCTCCTCCTCCTGGTCTAGTAGCCTCCTCCGGACATGATACGTATATGTACGCAAAAGTTCGGGTGGTGATCGTAGTGTTCGTGGGTGTTCGTGGGTGTTCGTGTGTTTCGGGAGGCTGCTGGGCCCCTCACTGGTAAGGCCTCAATGTTGATTTAGGCTAGGTTACAACTCAGGTCACCCTCCCTCAATACCTTCACCTGGAATAGTCCCCCCGCGATGCCTCCCCTTTGCCGCTCCCGGTTTACCTTACCTGGTTACAATGGATTCACAAAGGAGTCACAACAGCAACATATCTTTATGTCCTGACAAGGTTAGAATGATCTGAAGAGAAAGATGAGGAGGATGAGGAATACATAGAAGAACAACACCAGGAACTATTGGTCTATAACGAGGATTTATCTGTTTAGCTACTACGACTAACTATCAAACTACATTTACGAAAACAGTTGGAAAAGTACCATGTCCCTAAAGAGATAGGAACGTGATGTTGTCGTTGTGATGTCTGACAGGATATGAAGTTGCTAACTACAACTACCACTACCACTAATTCGATCCGGGGAACGGAATATTTAAATTCCAGGGCACTATCAAAACTCGTTTACTTTAAACAGTACGCGTCCAGTCTGTTTTTAAATTAAGTTGATTGTCCTGGCTTTGACAACATTTGCTTGTAATTTGTTTCATTCGATTTACCAAACTCTACCTTGAAAATTTATGTAAACGGAGATCTGTAATTGTAAACATTGGACATGTTTTCAGTTTTGGAGGAGGAGGAGGAGGAGGAGGACGAGAAGGGAAAGATTTAGGAAAATAATTTGTTTGGACTAATAAAGGAAGAAGAAGAGGAGAAGAGCATATTTTTGGGGGGGGGCACGGGGGGTTTGCCTCTTTTTATCTATTCCTGTTATCTCAATTTTTGTTTGATCCTTTATGCTTCTTCCCTTCCTTCTTCCTTCCTTCTTTTCCTTGTTTTATGAGTCTCTCCTCCTCTCTCTCTCTCTCTCTCGTCCATCTCTCTCTCTCTCTCCTCTCTCTCCTCTCTTCTCTCTCTCTCGATTCTCTATCTCTCTCTCGTCCCTCTCGTCTCTCTCTCTCATAAATCAGGTACCACACTTCTTAATTGGGGACTGATTCCTTCAAGTTTAAGACATTTAGGTGGAATTTGCGACCACTTTCGACACTCAATGCCCAACTTTAGACAACTTATTACTGCTTGCGGCTGCAAGTAAATGATGGGGGAAGTTTATTGAGTGAGAGAGAGAGAGATAGAGAGAGAGAGGAGAGAGAGAGAGATAATGAGAGAGAGAGAGAGAGAGACGAGGAGAGAGAGAGAGGGAGAGAGATGAGAGAGGAGAATAGAGAGAGACAGAGAGAGAGAGAGAGCGAGAGAGAGAGAGAAGAGAGAAGAGGAGATAGAGAGAGGAGAGAGAGAAGAGAGAGAGAGAGAGAGAGAGAAGAGAGAGAGAAGAGAGAGAATGAGAGAGAGAGAGAGAGAGAGAAGAGAGAGATAGAGAGAAGAGAGAGGTGAGAGAGGAGAGATGGGGAGAGAGAAGAGAGAGAGAGAGAGAGGAGAGAGAGAGAGAGAGTATTATTCTCCTTTCCCTTATTTTGTATTCACAGTAATATAACTTCACACTTACATATTTTCTTTCTTTTCCTCTTTTTCTTTTTTTTTTCCCTTCCATCCTTTATCCCCTCTCTCCTCTGATAAGCCAACATAAGCACCTCCTCTTACGTTATTTCACATCTCACATCACAAATATCAATCAATCCTCTCCTTCCTTCTTTTGTCTTCCTTCCGTTCCTGCCTTTTCTTAGTCTTCTCCTTGCTTGTACGAGGAGGTATATGAATCCGTCCTCCTTTCTAGTCTTCTCCTTTCTTTCTTCCTTACCATCCTTTAATATCCCCTAGTTTGCTACTGTTTTACCGTTTATTTTCTTTATTCCCATCCTCCCTCTCCTCTATCATCTTCTCTCTCTCATCTCATCTCTCTCTCTCTCTCTCTCATCCTCTCTCTCTCTCTTCGGTCCCTCTCTCTTCCCTCTCCTCTCCCAGTCCCTCTCTCTCTTCCTCTCTCTCCTCTCCTCTCTTCTCGTCTTCTCCCTCTCTCCTCTCTGCTCTCTCTCTCTCTCGGTCTCCTCTCCTGCTCTCTCTCTCCTCTCTCTTCCTCTCTCCATCTCTCTCCTCTCCTCTCTCCTCTGAACGGTCAAGCCGCCTTTCCAATTGTAATTTATCTATTTTCATTGTTATAAAAAGAGGGGTAGTTTCTATGCCTTCAGAATTTTTCTTTCTTTTTTCCTCCTCAAAGTCCCTCCTCCCTTTCTTTCACCTATTTAATATTTTCTTTCCCTCCTTCTCCCTACCCTCCCTTCTATCTCCTTTTCGTTTCCCAGGCATGGCAGAAGTAAATGGGACCCTCTTCTTGCTCTTTTATTTTAACTGCAATGGCAACTTCACTGGTTGTTATTAACTCGGGGCGAACGCTGCCAGCCAGCCCTGCCATAGGGGCTGGAACTGTCGATTGGGGGGAAGGCAGCCGTGTGGGGAACGGGAACGGTTATCTTTCCCATAAGTATTGAGTCTATAAAATAGCCCAGCGCTATACTCCTATACTCATATGCGGATTATCCTGTTCTATCAGTTATATACAGGTGGTGGAGTGAAGAGGAAGAGGAAGGGCAGAGGAAAGAGGCAGAGGAAGAGGAAGAGGAAGAGGAAGAGGAGCAGAGGAGGATTAGAGGTGTATCCCCTAATAATGCATGTACCTGCCTCCGTTTTTCGTTTGTTCTCCGTTTCTGTAGTGCGTCATCCTTGTCAATTTTTGCTCTCTCTGCTGTCTCACACATCTCTTTCTCTCTCTCTCTGCGCTCTCTCTCTCTCTCCTCTCATCTTCATCGTCTCGCTCTCTCTCTCCTCGTACTCGTCCTCTCTCTTCTCTCTCTCTCTCAATCTCTTCTCTCTCTCTCTCTCTCTCTCTCTCCTTCACTACACACACACACACACACTCTTCTCATCCGTTATTTCAAGTTCTTGTTTATTCGCACTTTTATCTAATTGCTTATTTTTCTCCTCTCTCTGTGACTTATTTCAATTATTTTTGTCTTTCTTCGAGTTTTTATTTTGATGAGTTTTTCTCTCTCTCTCTCTTCCTCTCCCTCTCTCTCTCTCTCTCCATCTCTCTCTCATCTCTCTCTCTCTCGTCCTCTCTCTCTCTCTCTCTCTTTTCTTTCTTTCTTGCTTTGCTCTCTCTCGTCCTGCAATACCTTACAAGTAACAACATAATTACTTACACAATTACACTTTACACATTGCTTACAATTACACTTATCCTCGCACCTTACAGTCCAAGGTTCAAGTTCCCTTTATTTACGTATATTTTTTGGCTAAATTATCCTGGGACCGTGACATCACCTGAGCCTGTCTTTCCTACTCCACCTGCCATCCTCACACACCTGTTTCCACCGCTCCACCTGTCTAATTACCTCTCTTCTCTCGCACCCTTCACATTGACTTTCACACAATCTCTTTAACGCTATATATTTAATTTACTGTCTAACGACCTCTTTTCTTATCACCACTTGTTTGAACTATATCCCTCCTCTCTTCCTCTTCCTCCTCCTCCTCCTCTCGCCGCCTCCTCCTCCTCCTCCTCCTCCTCTCCTATTCTCCTGGATTCAACGCTTGATAGATGAAGCCACAGGGAAGCAACAAATTTTTCCAGGAGGCGCTTGCGCTGGAACAATTAATCACACGTGGCGAATCCGTCTCTATAGGGAAGACTTAGCTGGTGTGAGGGAAGGGTGGTGGGTGGTGGCGGCCGGAGGGGTGGCGTGGCGGTGGTTTTGGTGTGGTGTGGTGGTGAGATAATGGTGTTTTGTTCTCCATTACACACTATTTTCTTGAAGACTGTCTATAAACGCGTGTACTGTTTTCATTTTTGCTTAAGGATTTTTTGTCTTGAGAGCTGTTTTGTGCCAGTGGTATTGGCTATAATGTTTTGATCTATGATATTAGGTATTTTCCTTGTGTGTGTTGTTGTGTGTGTGTGTGTGTGTTTTTTGCTTAACTAGTCTTGTCTTTGCGAATGAGCGTGTGTCAATGTGATTAGCAACTGAAAGAGTGTTTTGAGTATACATTGTCAGTGTTGTCACCGTCCGTATTTATTTCCACCATTCTCTTCCCTGCCCCGAGAGTATTACAGGTTTCGATACTGTGTTTTTGCTTCATTCAATAGCTCGAACAGTTCATGCTAGTTTATTTTGTAAGCAATCAGCATTTACGTTAAGCGTCCTTCAGCTTCAGCAACTCCAACGAGGAAGCATCTTCTCAACTCACCTGAAGCTCCACATTGGTGTGATTGTCATGACGTTCATTTTTTAATTTGTGTCTAGATTGTTTCCTTAATAAATTGTTAGGATTAGGTTCTATATATTTATATTGTTGTTTTTTCCATAGTAAGGATTTTAAATTTGTTTTATATTTTGCTTGAGAGTGAAATTAAAAGTTAATAATTTTCCGTAGTCGCTATTCATGTTATAAATAAAAATTGACTTATAATGTAATTATATTAATACAAGTTTTTTTATTCATATTTATTTTCCTTGTTGTTTGCACCGGATAATATTAATTTATTTAGGTCGAATGCACTTTTCATTTTGTGTGTGTGTGTGTGGTGTGTGTGTGTACGTGCGTGTGTGTGCGCGGCTCCACTATATTTTGTTACAAATACTACCTATACAGTAAAACTATTTATCTGTTTTCTGTTGTTTCGTCTATCAATCATCTGTTCCCTTTCGATTTCATTCATGTTATTTCTTCATAGTGTAAAGTTTAGATTCCATCAGTCAGGAGAGTCACGTTGTCGAGTCATTCATTTCGAAGACAACATTTACCATTTTCTTTCCTGAGCGGGCTGCCCGGCCTCCGTTTTCGTCGTATTAATCTCCGGCGGGACTTTTGTAACAATAGACGTCGTGAGCACGTTAATTGTGTGAAGCGTTAAAAATTGTGTGTCCCACCCTCACGATTTATGGCACCGTGTGTCCTGCAAGCGTGTCTTTCCTCTTTTTTTATTTCCAGCGGCAACAACGCTGTCTTAACTCCTGTTTTTTATTCCACTTATTATTTCGATTATTTTATTTTAGTCTTGTTTTTACTAGCATTATTATGTTGTACTTCCTTCTATGTTATGTGGCGTGTGTGTGTGCAACCTACATTTATAATGTTTTTTTTTTTTTTTTTTTTTTCAACCTTCATATCAATCAATCATTGGGGGCATACGCCGGGGGGCGCGTCGCCCTCGCCCACCCTACGAGGGTCACTCCCGGGGGTCACCACGCGCGAGTTCCCATGCAGGCTCCTTTCCCATACCAAGCAGCTCTCGACAAGAGACATCAACTTGCCCCAGCCACGAGCCTTGTGGCGCCCCCTTGGCCTCCTCCACGCCGGATTGTCTCTTTACAGATACAACCCGATGGGAAGGATCGGTTTTCAGGGTAGCGTGCCATATGCCCTGCCCATATAGCCGAAATTGGCGCTGACGGACGATGCAGGTAATAGGCCTCGATTCAGTCTCACGGTGCAATCGCTGATTTGACACGTAATTCATCCCAGCGATACCCCATGATTCTGCGAAGACACTTATTACCAAAGGCATTGATTCGTCTCTTCAAGTCACTATTTAGTGTCCATGTCTCACAATCATAGAGTAAGACAGGGATCACAAGCGATTTGAAGATCCGGATCCTTGTCCTCCTGCACAGGTACCGACAACGCCAAATACTCCCGCTGAGCGAGTCCATAACACCGTGGGCTATGCCAATCCGCCGTAAAACTTCTTGACGTGACCCCCCGTCATTATGGACTGCGCTACCAAGGTATGTAAAACTTTCCAAGATCTCAATGTCCTGGGGGCCACACCATGAACAAGTGCACTGCTTCTCTAGTAAGCTCCAAACACCGGGCCCTTTTGGGTTTTAACCCAAAGGAGACCTCAAGTCCCAAAAGGGCTTTCCCCCTGTGCAGCGCCCGGGAGGCTCACCACACCTCCCGACTCACAAAGATTACTGCTCATCGGCAAAAACAAATTCTGATTTGGTGTTCCCAGAATGCTCCACAACCCTTGATCTAAACCTTATCCAATACCTAGCCCCATAAAAGCTTTTGAAAAGTGAGGGGGCCCAAAGGACGCACCGTCCCTACTCCTGTATTCACAGGAAAAAGTGGTACACCTGCCCCCACTTCACAACACTCTCACCCCCAGAATACAGACCAGTTATAAACCCAAATAGCCCCTTGCGGGAAAATCCCTGAAAAAAAGAAATCCCAGAGGACTCCGATCCCTGGTAAAACCCTTTTTGAGATAACTAGGCTGCAAGCCCCCCTTCAAAACCCATTGGCTTTTCCACCGGGACACAAAGCTTAGGATACGGTCCGTTTTTGACTTACCGGGGAACCCAGATGCTGGGGTTCCGATGCTTCACCAGATGACTGCGAATCCATGTCAGCAATAGAGGGGCAAGCACCTCGCCTGGTACGCGGATGTAATACCCGGTAATTTTGCAGCCTGACGGTCCCCTTTCCCTTTCCAGTAGGGACGCCAACCCCCCCTTTTTCCGTCGGGAAAGGGGTCCTGATTGCCACACGGCAGTCAAAGACAGCATGAAACCCCGCGGATCATGGCCTCACCCCCAGCTTTGAGGAGTCATCATGTATTAAAACACCGGGCTGCCTTTCCGCCCCTAAAACTTTGCTACAGCCTTCGACTTCGTTAAGAGAGGGTGGGGTTCTCGTCAAGGGAGGATCCATCCACTCCTAAAAACCCAGGGGTGTGAACTCCATTGGAGGGTCCACCGTGCACAACTTTCAAAAATAAATCCCCTTTCATATTAGGTTTCAATCGAACTTTACCCCCCGTTAAAATGTTATAATATACAAAATTTTTATCACGTGCGACAATGTAAGCGAAAAAAAAAATAACGGGGTTTGGTTAAAGTAAATTTTTTTTAACGAGGGATAAATTCAATTTTTTTTTTTTTAACTAAGCGATAATCCTTCTTCCTTAAGGTCTCGTGTTTAAAATTTTTTGTCCAGTTTTAACTGATGATATGGTAAACTATGAAAAAATACAGCGGGAAATTTTTAGAAGAAGCTTAGATTCCCTTCTTCTGCATAAATGCCAGAGTAATAAGTCAGAAATCGAAGCAGAAAAGAGTAAGATATCACCCGAAAAAAAAAAAGAAAAATTGATAAAGGATTTTTTTACAGTGCTTTATTTTACAGTGGGACAGAGAGAGGAGCAAAAATAGGAATAGGATAATAAAAATTCCCAGAGTAGAAAAAATAGAGGTAGCTTACCCCAAAGAGAGGGAGAGAAAAGAGGGGAAAAAGAGGGGAGAGAAGAAAAAGAAAAGAGAGAGAGAGGAGAGAGAAAAGGGGAGAAAAGAGAGGAGAGAGAGAGGAGGGGAAGAGAGGGGAAGAAGAGGGAGAGGGAGAGAGAGAGAGGAGAGAAGGAAGAGAGGAGAGGGAGAAGAGGGGGAGAGAAAAGGGAGAGAGAGAGAGGAGGAGAGAGAGCACAAGAAAAGGAAGTCAGTAGCCCTTCCAGATTCAGCTTAATCCCTCCCCCCACCCCTGTCACTATCGCCCACCCCCCCTGTTCCCCACCCATCTACGACGCCCCTTGCCTACACCGGCGCCCGTGTCACCCACGATGGCGCTCACTCCCACCCGGGCCCCAAATTAACCCACCCGGGGTTATGCCCCCGCCCCGCTCCGGCGTCGTCTGTGCCTTCCCCACGGGACCCCCACGCAAACCCTCACCCGCCCCCACACTCACGTTCTCTGGATGCCCACGGCCACCCCCACACTTTTCACCCCCGAGTCAACGCCCGCCGCCCCCCCGGTCCAATACATACCCCCCGCCCTCCCTGTCCGGGCGTATAGGGGAAAGTTTGCTCGGACGCTGCGTGCGTGGGGGCTTGATGAAGCGCCTTCGGGCCGGGCCTATGACGCCCCCCGGAAAAGGGGAAAACTTGAAGCCTTCCTATGGGCTGAGAGGAAAGGGATTTGCTTGTTCTTCCCCCCTTCCCCTCCCCGGGAAACATCCCTATCCCCCCGTCCCCCCCCCTCCACCCCACAACACTCCCCTTTCCCCGCACCTGTTAAAACCGATGTGAAAATTTCTGGGCTAGTGAAAGTAAAGTGAGGGTGAGGCCCCCGTGACCCCCCCCCCCCCCCTGGCCGCCCGCCCCCGGCGGCTAAAGGGGCCCCAATGGAACATTCAGGGGGCTCCGTGAAAGGGGAGACCTAGGTCCTCCGGGCCCATAGGGGAGGAGGACCTTGACCTCGTTTCTGTGGGAAAGACGCTGACGCCAGAGCATTTTGAGGGGAGACCCCGGGGAACACGGTGCACCCCCTATCTTTTTTTTTGCGGGGAGGGAAAAACAAAAAGCTGGTGGGGGGTGTTAGCAGCTCTCTCCCGCCCGCAGGATAGGGACCCGTACATGGGCGAGGGCGGGAGGGAGGGCCCGTGCAGCTGGAGTTCCAAGCCCCCCCACTGACGTATGAACGTACAGCAGGGGAGAGGAAACTGAGGCCGATGTTTTTTTCCCCCCCCCGCCCACACACAGCGCCCCTGGTGGGTGGCGACTTCAAAGCCCACCACCCATGCTGCAGCTTTTCCCCCACCAACCCGTGGGGGCCGCCACGGCCCGCGGTGCTGGAGGAGGGTGCCAAAAATTTGTCCTCCTAAACACCGGGGAGCCCCCCACGTCGGTTGGCAGGGTGGTCCCCCCTTTGGTCCCCAGTGACTGGCACCAGCCGCCTCCTGGCAGGTCCACCCCACTTTGACCACGCCCCACTACATAACCCACTCACTGCAGGCCAACCGGGGCCCGCTGCCACGCTCCCCCCGCCGCGGGGGAATTTTCAGCGGGCGGCGGGTATTGTTTCGACCATCCGGGAAAGGGGGGGGGCCCACCACGAGCCCCCAAAGGGGTGGCCCACGAAAAAGCGACCTACGGGGGCCCCAAACAGAGGGCAAGGAGGCACCATACCACGGAAGGGTCCCCCGGCCGCATGTAAACCAGAACTGGTGGTTCTACAACCGGGAGGTGCGGAAACAAAACCCTGGTTAACACCCCCGGAAGTTGTCCCGCGGCAGCCGACGCCCCCAATTGGACTGCGCTGGGGTGGTGCGGCCGGGGCGGGTCACGGAGTGGGTGCGGGGGCCAAAGGCTCGAAGGGTGCGGGTTTTAAACCCAAACCAAACCAAGAGGCCGAGCGTCGGGCAAGGTGAGAACTGCCACCAAAAAAAAGACCTCCCCCCCTCCCGCCCACACCCCAGTTAAGGGGGGCCGAGCGCCTTTGGGATTTTTCCCTCAGTGGTGCACGCCCCAACTCCCCCCCCCCCTTGTCCAGCGGCGGCAGGTTCGGTCCCCGTGCGTGAACTGTCATGGGCCGCCTCGCGCTCCCCCGACGCCCCCTGATCAGCCCTTACCCCCATAGGCTGGTAAGGGCCCAGGAAGGGACGGTACACCCACCCCGGGAGCGCGACGGCGTCACCTATCGATGCTGGCCCCCTGGGGGGGCCGGGGGAGGCGGCTTTTCCTGGCCCTGATCAATCCTCCTGGTGGCTGGCCGTTGCCCCCGGCAAGGAGGCTGACATCCAGCCCATCCCTAAGCCCAGGAACCCCCCCGCCGCGCCCATCCCCCATAAGTCAGGGCCCCAAGACGGCGGAGAGGATGGTGCTGGCCCGCCTCCGTGGCCCGGGGAGCCCTTTTCCCCACACATCTTGGGCCTCACCAGGGGGTGGGCCCCCCCAACGCATCATGGCTTCCTGGCCCAAAGACAACAGCCCGCTGTCAACGTCTTCCTTGCCTGGAAAGCTTTTTGAGGTGGCCAATGCCTCGCCACCGGCCGCGTTTGTGGGCGGGGGTGCGGGGCAAACCCCTCCCTGGATTGGGTTCCTTTTGGACCGCCCGGGCCCGGGCCCCGGTTCCCGGGGAAACCATAAAGGGTGGGAAGGCACGCCGCGGGCGGGGTCCTAAAACCCCACCCTTTTAACCCCCGAGGGCCGGGGCAGCCTCCTTTGGGATGGCCGACTTTTCCCTTTCCACGCGGTCCGGTGTCCGGGGGGGGGGCCGGGGGGCTTTTTTCCCCCAAACAAGCCACTTGGTCGTTAATGGGGAGAGTTTTTCAAGTTGGCAAAGGCGGCCTGTTTTTAAGGGGCCCTCCCCCCCGGCTTTCCCCTTCAAAAACCCCGGTGGCTGGGGGCCCCATTCCTTTTCCCGTACCTGGGGGGTGCCCAAAGGCCTCCACCCCACCCGGCCATCGGGGGGGCTGAGCAAGGCCAATCTGAGGCCTACCCGGGGCCCCGGGGCCAATTTACATGGGGGCCTTCTACCTTGGGCCCCCTTTCCCCGGGCCCGGCCCGGTTGCCCGCCCGGAGGAAAAATTGGCCCTTTGAAAAAGGCTTTTTTGGGGGGGGCCCCCCGGGGGGAGCCAGGGGGGCCCCCCCGGGAAAGGGGGGGGGCCCGGGGTTTTGGGGGCCCAACCAAGGGCAAAAACCCGGGGGGCGGGGGCCCCAAACCTCCCGGCAAAACCCCCGCGCGGACGGGTTTCGGGCTTTTAAAACGCGCCCCCCACCACCCCCGGGAAAACCCGGGCCCGCCGGGGGGCAGGGCCCCCCCAAACCCCTCCCCGGCCCCCCCACCCGCGGCGGCGCCGCCCCCTTCAACGTCCCCCCCCGGGGGCCCCCCCCTCCGGTTTAAACCCCCGGGGTGCCCTGGAAGGCTTTTTCACCCGGGAGGGGAGGCCCCACGCCCCGCGGGGGGGCCCACGATATCCAAACACGCCGGGCGCCCTCACCGACGGGCCCAAAAGAAATGCCGGGGGGGTTTTTCGGCTAAAGGGGCGTCCCCCGGGGGGGCGCCGCCGGTTCAAACCCCCAAAATGGGTGGGGGGGAAGAGCGCGCCCCCAAGCCACCCGGGACGGGGGGTTTCTGGGATTTCCCCCGTCCCTGTCTGCCCCCGCAGTCCAGGGGGGAAAGGACCGGTGGCAACTGGATTCCCCCCCCCCCGGGAAACAGGCCCTTTTTGGGAGGGGGGGCGGGGGGCAACGGGGGCCCACCACTAGGCCCCGGAAAGGGGCCGAGAGGCGGGGGGCCCCGACACCCCGGGCCTTTACTTCTTCCCAGCTCCGGGCCAAGGCGGCCAAACCGCCCGCGGCCCCGGGCCCCGTCGGGCCCTGGGAAAAACAAACGAGCGGGGCCCCCCCCCCCCCCCCCCCCCCCCCCCCCCCCCCCCCCCCCCCCCCCCCCCCCCCCCCCCCCCCCCCCCCCCCCCCCCCCCCCAAAAAACCCCCCCCCCCCCCCCCCCCCACCCCCCCCCCCCCCCCCCCCCCCCCCTCCCCTCAAAAGCGGGGGGGCCCCCCCCCTTCCGGGGGGGCCGCCCCTTTGTTTTTAAAATTTTAGAAAAATTTGGGGGTGGGGTGGGTTTTTTTTTTAAAAAAAAAACCAAATTTTGCTTGGGCGGGGGGGGCTGGCCCTTTTTTTTTTGTTTTTTATGTAATTGATTTATTTGTAAGGGTTTTTGTATGTTGTTTGTTTTGTTTTTTTTTGTTGTGTTTTTAAAAAAAAAAAAAAAATTTTTTTGCTAGGGCGTTGTTTGTTGGATCGGGGGAAAAAATTTATTTTTTTTTTGGGGGGGTTATGGTTTTTTTTGTAAAAGGGGTGTTTTTGGGGGTGTTTTTTTTGGGGGGGTTTTGTTTTGTTTTTTTTGTTTGGTTTTGTGTTTTTTTTGGTTTTTCGTCTTTTTGTTTTTGGGGTAATTGGGTTTTGGGGGGTTTTTTGGGTTTTTTTTTGGGGTTTTTTGGGTTGTTTTTTTTTTTTGGGTTTTTGGGTTTTTTTTTTTTTTAAAATAAAATTTTTTTCCTTTAAAATTTCCCTTTTCCTCTCTTTAACTTTTTTCCTTTTTTTCGGATTCCTTTTTTCTCCTCCCTTCCCCTTTAAATTTTTTTTTCTCTTCTCTTATCTTTTTACTAAATTTTTACCCTTCCATCTTAAAAATGCATTTCCAAAGTACCCCCCTTTTTTCTTTCCTCCCATCCTTTTTTTCCCTATTCTTTTCCCTTTTCTTCCTCACTTCTTCCTTCCGCAACCTTCTTTATTTCCTTTTTTTTTCTTCTCTTCCCTCAATTTCCCTTTTCGTTTTAATTTGTATCTTCCTTTTCTTCCTTCTCTTTGTCATTCCTTCTCCTCCTCAATCTTCCTAGCACTGTCTTTTCTCTCCGTTTTTCCTCCTTTCCCTTTTCCACTATTTCTTATCTCTTTTCCTCCTCTTCCTCCTCCTCTTTCCCTCCCTGCACTAAATAGTTATCACGTTCCCAAGATTCTCTGCTACCTGCCAATTTCCTACCCGTACCGATCCCTTCCCTCCTGTTTCCTTCCTCCCCTTCCTCCTCTTCCTCCCTTCTCACCTCCATCCCTCTCCTTCCCCTTCCCTCCCTCCCCTCACTCCCTCCCGCCCTTCCTTCCTTTCCTCCTACCCTTGTGATGTTATCCTATTTTATTTTATCTTTTTCTTTCTTTCTCTCTTTCTCTGTCTCTCTCTATCTCACTCTCTCTGTGTCTATCTCTCTCACTCTCTCTCTGTCTCTGTCTCTCACTCTCTCTCTCTGTATCTGTCTCTCTCTCTCTCTGTGTCCCTTTCTCTCTCTGTCTTCTGTCTCTCACTCTCTCTATCTCTCTCTGTCTCTCTCTCACTCTCTCTCTCTTTTGCTTATTAATTTATGTCGTATTGCGCTTCTGGGTTTTTTTCTCTTAATGTTTTTGTATTGGTTGGGTTGAAAATATGTAAAAATATGAATGTGGTTTGAGTTTGAGTCCAATTGTCCTATAATCTATTTACTCTATTGATATAATTATTTTTAAATTTGTCTCTTTATTTATTCAATTATTTCCACCTTGATATATACATTTGTTTATTGCTTTTCCCTGTCTTTCTGTATTTATCCATCTATCTATATATCTGCTTGTATGGTTTTATGTGTTTTGTTCTGCATATGAAGAGAGAGAGAGAGAGAGAGAGAGAGAGAGAGAGAGAGAGGAGAGAGAGAGAGAGAGAGAGAGAGGATTGAGAGAGAGAGAGAGAGAGAGAGAAGAAGAGAGAGAGGAGAGAGAAGTCATAAATGAAAGAAAAAAATCGTCAATATATATCCCACTTTACATATTTACTAAATACGTGAAGGTAATTAGCAACGTTGTGTGTGTGTGTGTGGTGTGTGTGTTTTGTGTGTGTGTGGTGTGTGTGTGTGGTGTGTCGTGTGTGTGTGTGTGATGTGTGTGTTGTGTGTGTGTGTGTGTGTGTGTGTGTGTGTGTGTTTGTCAATTAATACCATCAGTGTGCTGCAAGGGAAGGGAATAGCGTCCTTGATTGACCAGGTGTACAACAGGTGAGATCCAGCCCTCCAACACTCTTCCAGGGAAGGTGAGGGAAGGGCAGGGAGGGGAAGGGAAGGGAAGGGTAGGGTAGGAAGAGAAAAGAAGGGTAGGGAAAGTGAGGAAAGGGGAGGGGAGAGAAGGGAGGGAAGGGAAGGGTAGGGGAGGGGAGGGGAGGGGAGGGAAGGGGAGGGAGGGAAGGGGAGGGAAGAAAGGGAGGGGAGGGAAGGGAAGGGAAGGGGTGGGAAAGGGAAAGTTAAGGGAAGGGGAAGAGTGGGAATGAAGGGAATGGCTGGAGGGGAGGGAAGGAGAGGGGAAGGAAGGAGAGAGAGGGTTAGGGGAGGGAAGGGAAGGGAAGAAGAGGAAAGGGAAATGATGAGAAGGAGAGGGGAGGGAAAGGGAGGGAATGGGAGGGAAGTGTTTGGGAAGGGAAGGGAAGGGAAGGGAAGGGAAAGGAAGGGGAGGGGAGGGGAGGGGAGGGGAGGGAAGGGAAGGGAAGGAGGAAAGGGTAATGAAGGAAAGGGAGGGGAGGGAAGAGGAGGGAAGGGTTGGAAAGGGAAGGGGAGGGGAGGGAAGGGGAGGGGAAGGGAAGGGAAGGGAAGGGAAGGAGGTGATGCCAGGAAAATATATGCAGGAAATAGCAGTGATTGATGAGGGGAGGAAATAAACACGAGCAAAGAATATAATGAGATGAAGGTGGAAGTCAGAAAAAATAATAGTGTATAAATACAGATTTGTATGTATTGTTAGACATGTTATTAAGTTAGTTGATTGGTGTATTGATAATATCTCTCTCTCCTCTCTCTCTCTCTCTCTCTCTCTACAACTTATAATACCTTCACCCCCTTTTTCCTTTCTTCCCTCCTATCCTCCCTATTTCTCACCCTAACTTTTTTTTTCTTCCTTCCCTTTCTCCCTTCCTCCCTCTGTCCCTCCCTAACTTCTATATTTTCTTCCTTCCCTTTCTCCTTCCCTCCCTCTTTCCTTCCCTAAGTCCTTCTTTCTCTCCTTCCTTCCATCTCTCGTAAGCTCCCTAACCTTCCCTCCTTCCCTCCCTTACAATGATATAGTCAATAACCATGTAGTTGGTACTTGCAAAGTGTCTAGATAGGATCAAAGTATCTTATATCCCTTGCAATGTGCTGTCTCTCTCCCTCCCTTCCTTCCTCTCATCCACCTCCCTCCCTCTCCTCCTCCCTTCATTCCATCTCTTGCAAGCTCCCTACCTCTCCCTCCTTCTCTCCTCCCTTACAATGTTTTTTCCCTACCCCTCTCTTACCTCCCTTCCTTCCTGTCCTCCTCCCTCCTTCCCTCCCTTGCAACGGTCTTTCTCTCTCTCTTCCTTACCTTCCTTCCTCCCTCACTCTTTCTCCTCCTCCCTCCTTCTCTCTCCTCATCCCTCCCTCCCTACCTCCCTCCCTCACACTCCAACAAACACACTCACATAACAAAACCAGAAAAAACGATGGAAAACAAAGCTCCGCCGTCTTGAATTTCGTTGTGGACTTGTATTTATAACCGAGAAAAAAATGGGAAAAATATATTGTCCTGACTTCATGGCGAATGGAGGACACGGATGGAAAAAAAAAGAAAAATAGAAAGCAAAACGATGGTGTCTCCCCTCTCTCTCTCTCTCTCTCATGCTCCTCGATACTCTCTCATCTCTCTCCCCTCTCTCTCTCTCTCCTCTCTCTCTCTCTCTCCTCTCTCTCTCTCTCCTCTCTCTCTCTCTCTCTCTCTCCTCTCTCTCTCTCTCTCTCTCTCTCTCTCTCTCTCTCTCTCTCTCTCTCTCTCTCTCTCTCTCTCTCTCTCTCTCTCTCTCTCTCTCTCTCTCTCTCTCTCTCTCTCTCTCTCTCTCTCTCTCTCTCTCTCTCTCTCTCTCTCTCTCTCTCTCTCTCTCTCTCTCTCTCTCTCTCTCTCTCTCTCTCTCTCTCTCTCTCTCTCTCTCTCTCTCTCTCTCTCTCTCTCTCTCTCTCTCTCTCTCTCTCTCTCTCTCTCTCTCTCTCTCTCTCTCTCTCTCTCTCTCTCTGTCTGTCTGTCTGTCTGTCTGTCGTGTGTGT
>JACEEZ010004630.1:44886-82386 GCA_016584305.1 Chionoecetes opilio | reverse complement strand
AGTAGGGTGTGGTTTAGTAAGAGGATAGATAGCACGCATATAGAGATAGGGTGATTGCTAGACTGCAGAAAGGCACAGGAAGAGAAGGAAGGAAGGAAGGAAGAGGAACGTCTCGTATGCATATTATAGGTGTGCGTGTGTGGTAGAAGGGGCTATCTTCAGTAGTGGCCACGTCTCTCCTTAAGAAGGAGCATAGGAGGGAAAAACACAGCAGTGATACGTATGTCTTACCTGAAATACAGCCTATGCTACTGCGTCCTGATTTACGTGTCCAGGTGTGGCGATGGCGGGGGTGTGGTGGTTGGCGTAGGTTGTGGTGGCGGTGGTCGGTGGTGGTGCTAGTAGTAGGGGATGGATGTAGTGGAGAGATTGTGGTGGTACTCGTAATATGGTTAGTGGTTGGTATATGCCACTCTAATCCAAACCCAAAACTTGATTGTGTATTGTTTTCAGCCTACTGACACATAGTAGAGTGCGTAGATAGTGTACGGTAGTAGTAGTGGTAGGATAGAGGGTAAAAGTAAGTAAGCAGTAGTAGTGGTGGGTAGTAGTTGTAGCAGTCCCCGTTGGAAGTAGTAGTGTATGTAGTAACTAAGTAGCAAGCCATTAGTAAAATACAGTATGAATTGTATAAAGGTAATTAGAAATCTAACTTAAATGTGATAGGTTGATACAACACTAGGATAAACAAACGAAACTGCCGTAGTAAGATTAATGTTTTATATAGAGAAAAAAGTGAATAATGGTCATTTCTAGTTTCCTGAAAAGGCGATGAAATATGGTTGTAAGAAGAAAAGTTATAAATAGAAATAAAAGGATATTGATCATGATCTTGATCTTGATCTGATCTTGATCTTGATCTTGATTTGGGAGTAACAGCAAGTGATGCTGTCGGTGAAGCCTTTGGTCCGCGTTATTCCCACCACACGTAATATGTTGGAAGAGAGCAAAAGGGGGAAGCAAAACTAGGATTTCTTTTTCCCCTCATTCCTCTCTCTGCATCACATTCATACGGAGTCCCCCATCACTGCAGGGGCCCCCGCCTCTCATGCTCCCATGCGTGCTCTCCAAGAATTGCCAAGAAGCTTTTACACTCTCAATCACACGACGGTCACTCCTCCAACTCAGCACAGCAACCCAGCAGGTTACTCCATATCCACACTCCGTCTCTCATCTCTCCGCCATTCTTCCCTACGACCTCTCCTACCATACCTCTAACATCTTGTATAGCATAATCATACCGTCACATTCCAGCATCCAAGGCTCCACGTTCATTACACTCCTGTCCACCACCATCACCAACACCTTGCTGCCACCATTGCTTCCATCTGTACATTACGATATTTACCTACAGCGACTTTGTCCTGGCTCTGAAGAGGAAATCCCCCCATAGCCACCATCATAGAACCTTTCATTCCGTGGCTGGTTCTTTCTCCTGACCATTCAGTGGTGATTTCTCACTCATTCCCTCAGCCATCTTCTTTCACTTTCTCTTCCACTCTCCTATTTATTTCCTTGGCATTACAGCATACTCCCCATGTATCATCACTCCTGTCACAACATTCACAGTTCACCTGTCCATCTTTCCACTTTTACTGAGTCTTTCATCCACTTCCCACACCACATACATTACTTCCAGTCACCCAAACCCTAACTTGCCCATTGCTGTCATCCATTCGTTGCAGTCTAGCTACTGTACCTCAGCCTGCCTTTGATATCCTCTCTCGAACGTGCTCCATCCCAGTCTCCTCTAATCGCTTCCACTGCCACATACTATTGGAGCTAATGTATTCTGCCTGCTTTGTTCTGTGCTACTTCCAATCTGTCCAAACCCTTTCTAGGACCACACCAATTGTGTCAGGCCATACATAATGCAGGGATGCCCACATCCCTTCATAGTCCTCTCACCACCGCATACTTGTTGGCCCGACATTTGCCACAATGCCTAGCCTTCAAAACACCATGGTCATGGCTCTACCACGATATCCTCCATGATTTAGTTTCACAGCCTTTCTTCACCAACCAAATACAAGATAGGTTACTCTTTCGTTCTCTTTCATTTCATTCCCACCCACCATCCAAAATCGGTCTCCATCAGAGTCATCCACCATTCACAACCAACACTGGACTCTTCTCCTTACTGAGCTAACGTTGAAGTCCCTTCCATATTCAGTCACAGCATTCAGCATCTCTTGTAGCTCATTGTGGTTTTCACTTAAAGATCACACCATCATCTGCATACATCAGTACACTCAACACTACTCCCCAACAGCACCCAATTTTCAACTCCCCGCCTGTACGTCACTATCACCGCCAGTTCCTAACATATAATCTAAAAAGTAGAGGAGAGAGGACACAGGCCATGTCTTACTCCTCTCGTTACTATTCCCCCATCAAGTCGGCGAGGCTCACCCCATACTGAAATTGGCCTGTGTGTTCTCATACATACTGCTTATTATCTCAAACATTTATCACTCATGCCAATCGTCCCCTTTTTTTTTCCAATACCTTACATAGCAATCCCTAGCCACTCTGTCATAAGCTTTCAATATCTAGAAAGGACTTAGATATTCTTTCTTCACCTCCTCCTGTTCTTTCAATCCCTTCATTCACTACAAACTATGTCCTCAACCTCTGTCTGCTTTTCTGAATCCATTCTGCTCTGCACCCATCACCTTATTCGAGTATCCACAACTTCACCTAGTCTTTCATTCAGTCACACCACAGAAAACTTAACTACCGGATGTCACAAACCGCTATTGGCCTGTAATTTTTAATCTCCCGTCCCAATCTTGTGTCCTACCTTACGTATGAGCGTCACTCTACTGTCATTCCAGGCAAGGCACCCTGGCCTCTCTCCATATATGTCCAAAAAAAACTCATGAATTCCCTCAATTAATCCCTCACCTCCCTATCCTATATAATCATTCGGGATTACCGTCCATCCAGGGGACCTTTCCATTTTTCAGTTTCTTTTTTTTCAATCACCCTTCAATCTCATCCATTCTAATTTCTTCATCCATCATTTCCTCATTTTCATCCTTAAGGTGACGTTCCCTAAGTCCACTATCAGGCTATCATTCACACCTCCAATATCTTTCCTTGAAGTCATCTACAGCTCTGACCATTTCTTTTTCTCCATTTAGTGGACTGCCATTCAACCACTAGTTTTTCTACATTTCATGATGCTTACTCTCTTCTCCTCTCAAGAAATTATACCATTCCTTACCTCCTCCCTCACCTTTTACCATAGTTCTCTGATCACTTTCTCTATTTAATTACTCTTGCCGCCCACTCATCACCAAGCAGTTCACATCCCTTTTGCTGATCTCTTATACTCTTCCCATGCCCTTTCATGCTCATTCTTTCAGCTTCACGTTTGGCTTATTCTTTACAGACTCCTACACTCCTATTTGACGTTCCTTTTCCTTCCTGCCTTGTCGATCTCATTGTTCCAACAACTCTTCTTGCACTGCCATTTGCTCCTTTCTTGTGCTGCCTATGCTCTCTGTCTGACGCGACTTGTTAAGCTTACTTAACAATCTCTCATCATCTAATCCAACCTCCCTCTCAGCCCTCAAACCATGCTATCAGCTCCAGTCCTCATTTAAACCGCGACACAACCATTCTCTGAAATTAATTCCCCGTCTGCATCTCTAAGCTTCACAAACGTCCATTCCTCCCTCTTTCCACGATCTACTCTTTTTTCCTTCAAACATCATAACTCCTACCATGAGTAATGGTCACTCGCTACGTCCGATTGTCACTTTCCTCATGTCCACCCACATACTTCTCACAAGTTCTTAGCCCTTCCGGTTCACTAACATTAAAGCAATGGCAGATTCATTCTCCCTTCCAATCCAGGCACTCTTCCTTTCAGGCCAGTGGTCACATTTCAACATTTTTGAATTCCGGTCCTCTGACAAAGTCAAGCATAGCAATGGCCATTTCCCATTTAATTCATCTCCAACACAACAATGTAAACCATTCAGTCTCCCATCACAATTCACATTTTCACTCCTAGTCTGCTTTCTACAAACCTTCTGCACAATTCTATACTCCTTTCAATCTCTGCTCTCGATCCTGTTCCTTCCACTGTCATGTAACACACTCTCACCAAGATCCTTCTCTTCCCTTACGCCCACCTTAATTCCAGAACGTACTGCATAATATCCGTCAAACCATTTCACACCTCCTACATCTAGTCTCGACATCTATACCTGCTTCCTGCCTTCACAAGTTTACTCCCACTCCGCAACCCTTTTTTACTGCTTACTTCGGCCTTGCCGACAACTGAAGTCTCAGATCTAAGTCAATTCTCTCTATCATTTGTGTTTGCCGTCACTCCAACTACGTCAATGGTCCATTCATCACTTCCCTGCGAGGTCTTCCAATTTTTTCATACATTCCATCCTCTAAACATCACACAGCCCAATCCTCACATTCCATTTTGTGTCAACCAGTCACTCATTTCAGCATTTGTCACCCATCTTTTCCCTCAACTTGCAGAGTCTCGTCACTCGCGCCGATCCACTCAAGCATATCTCCCGCAAATTCCGCCTCTCTCCTTCCAGTTATGGTGCACTCTTGCTCCTACCTCCAAAGACCTCCTGTGGGAGGCACCGTCCAGGTCTATGAAGCTTACTCATAGTCCCCGGGATCCTTACTGCACTCCGTTTCATGCTACAACCTCCTCCCGCTCTTGGAGACGCGTTGTTTGTATGTCGCGTCTATTCCTCATACCCTGCATATTTCACGAGGTATCGCCCATGATTCCCCCCACAGCCACTCGTACTCTTCCTGTCCTTCTATATCCTTAAGGCACTCTTATCACCTTTGCCACACAGTCTCCTCGGGGCCTAACCTCCTAGGGCTGTCCCCCCCTCCCGCATTATCACCATTCCTTCCTGTTACACACTTACCTGGTCACTCACCTCCTTCACAACATCTCCATACCCTTGCCACTAAGCTAACCAGCACACTCTTCTGGTCTCTCACACCACGTGTCGCATAACATTCTTCACCATATGTCCCTTATACACAGTATGGGCCACTTCTTTGCCCTGCGGTTGGCCCCCGTGTTACCAGTCCGACCCTCCCGGGTTGGTAATCTCCAATACCTCATCTCCCCCGCTAGGGCCCCGTAGCGCCACAGCCCTACGGGAGCCGGGGCATCAGGTCCCTAGCCTCATCACCACGCCCTCAAGCAGCCTAGCTGCAGTACCGGCAAAGGCGATGGGGGGGGAATCGAACCAGCCTCACCCACGCTCAGGGCCTTCAAACTGCCTCTACTGGCGAAGATGAGGAGGGGGCAGGTCCCCCAGGTCTCACCCACAACTCAAACTCCCCGCACAGCCCCCACTAGGCCGCCCCCCCCCCCCCCCCTCTCCCTCCTACCTCGGACAGATTCCACCGCTGCAGCTCCCTAGTCCACCCCACACCCTCAACATCCCTAGAACCGCACTGCTGCGACATCTTACACCGACTGCAAGCTCCCCCAGTCTCACCTTCCTTCGGGCATGCATGCTTGCTGACGTTCTAAACACGTCAGCGGCGCCCTCATCCCCAGGGCCGGTGTGGGTCTGGCCCCCAAGCCCTGCCATTACCCTACCTGCCCTTTCTGCCTCCATGTTTCTTACTTTATTGCAAGGCTTTTATAATCCCCCATCAAGCGCTTCGTATCCACTCCTTATTTGCGTCCTTCAGTTCACCCTTTGCACTGTTCTAGTTCCTAGTCCTCACCCATTTTCCACCTCCTAGCTTTCGTCTCTTTCATGTCCTTATTTAACTCTTTCTGCAACTTCCCACACGAACCACAGTCCTTAGTGCCCTGGAGCTCTTGTATAGCTCTGGCCGCAATCCCTCAAGGTACTGTGAGACCACCATTTGCAGCTATACGCACTGCAGCCACTGGCCTTGTCACGTGACTTTTTCACAACATAGCGGGTACTGTGCCTGCTTTTTTCCTCACCACCTCATGACACGATCCGCATTCCCTGGGCATCGACTAATTTCCCAATCCCAGTTCAGTCAATGCACTTCCCACTTCTGGACCCCTTTTTGATCTGGGGCCATGCCGCCAGCTTCCTGTTCACCCACGGAATCTCACATGCTACACCATCCTAACACCTTCTCATGATATACTTATCCTCTCTAACTACTTCAAGCTATTCGCCTGTGCACCTGTTGCTCCTACCCAACAATGCCTATCTAGCTAGGAAAAATATGAAAATATGATCTTGGGATTGTTTGTACATGGATTTCAGCTTAAGTGACGGTAGTAGCAGTAGTGGTAGTAGTAGCAGTAGCAGTAGTAGTAGCCTAGTAGTAGTAGTAGTAGTGGTAGTAGAAGTAGGAGTAGTAGTAGTTGTAGTAGTAGTAGTAGTAGTAGTAGTAGTAGTAGAAGTGAAAGTAAATGTTGGTGATTGTGAGACAAATAAGGAAGATTATTAGGTGAAAAGATTAATTATGTTTGCTTATGGAGTGAGGAAGAGGAGGAGGATACATGCGTGATGGGGTATGTAGATGATAAATGCAGAGAGAGAGAGAAAAGAGAGAGAGAGGATAGAGAGAGAGAGGGGAGAGAGAGAGAGAGGGGAGAGAGAGAGAGAGAGATGAGAGAGAGAGAGAGAGAGAGAGAGAGAGAGAGAGAGAGAGAGAGAGAGAAGAGATGAGAGAGAGGGGAGAGAGAGAGAGAGAGAGAGAGACGAGAGAGAGAAGAGAGAGATGAGAGAGAGAGAGAGAGAGAGAGAGAGAGAGAGAGAGAGAGAGAGAGAGAGAGAGAGAGAGAGAGAGAGAGAGAGAGAGAGAGAGAGAGAGAGAGAGAGAGAGAGAAGAGAGACGAGAGAGGAGAGAGAGAGAGGAGAGGAGACGGAGAGAGAGAGAGAGAGAGAGAGAGAGAGAGAGAGAGAGAGAGAGAGAGAGAGAGAGAGAGAGAGAGAGAGAGAGAGAGAGAGAGAGAGAGAGAGAGAGAGAGAGAGAGAGAGAGAGAGGAGAGAGAGAGAGAGGGGAGAGAGAGAGAGAGAGAGGGGAGAGAGAGAGAGAGAGGAGAGAGAGAGAGAGAGGAAGAAGAGAAGAGAAAGAGAGAGAGAGAGAGAGAGAGAGAGATGCAAAAAGACATATTCTTGCGGAAGGAATGTATTCGGCAACCCCTCTCCCCGCACTACCAGTTCAGCCAAGCCCGCCCCAGCACCCACCACAGCCCAGCCCACTCTTGTCGCAGCTTGGTGCCTGGGGTCATAGCCAAGGCCGGCTGTGGAGCACTCCCCCCCATCGATATCCTTAGCCGGGCCCTTTAAATTTCTCTCACCCCGGACATCAGGCCCCTGACGCTCTCCCCCTTCCATCATGGTACGGCCAGAACCTCCAAGCCATACACTAAATTTTCTCACCGCCAATGTCCGTGGTCCCCGAACGGACATCGGAGACCTGCCCCACAACTGTGTACTACGACATAGTGCAGACGTAGTTGTGGTGACGGAGACCTGGCTCAACAACGAGTTGGAGCCTACGTTCGGCAAGATACGTGGCTACACCCAATGAAGCATGAGAGACCGCCCTGAGCGAGCAGGTGGCGGTGTGGCTGTCTGCTTCAAGGAAGGAATGCAAGCCCAGCACCTCGATGTGATCCCGCCTCCCCATATGGAAGTGATGTTCTTCCGGGTAGTGCTGGCTGCCGATCAGTCATCCTGCTGTGCGCCATGTATCTGAAAGTGTTTAACGCAGCAGTGTTGTCATCATTATTGTATAGTTCTGAGGCTTGGCTGACCTCGAACCCTAAGAAAGTAATTTGCCATTACAACCAATTAGTGAAATGCCTTCTTGGGGTAAGGAAAAATACCCCTATTAATTTATGTTTAGTTGAGGCTGGAATTCCACCAGCCGAATTTCTTTTAGGTAAAAAGAGAACCTCATTCTTAAAAGAAAATTTAAGGTCACATGATGAACCCTTCAGTTACGTATACGACCTGTGTAGAAGGTATAATACGCGAGGATATAGATTTATTCAGAAGGCGTTGGACTTCGATATTGCGTCTGATCCCCTACAGCCAATTAAGAACCTTATAAGAAACAAGTTAGATTCAGCCACAAAATATGTTGCATATAGGACAGTACCAAACCCCAAGTTTTCGGTACATAATATTTACCTCAGTTAAGATTATATTCCAGACCACACCCGTTTAGAATTTACAAGATTGCGGTTGATGTCTCATAAATCTGAAATAGAGGACTGTGATGGAGCCGAAACACCGAGAGAGTTAAGACTCTTACACTTTGTAATCAAACGTAAAGTTCAGGACGAGTATACTCATGTTTTTGTTAGAGTGTCCATTTTATCCTGATAACTTGCAGAAAAATTTTCCAGTATTACATTTTTCATCTATGAGTAGTACTGGTGAGGTGGTTTCACTGCGATATATTTATGTAAATATGTTTAGGATGTTTTTACATTGTGAAAATTTGGTTCGGTAACCTTTTAGTGTTGGTATGTTTTCTTTTTTTACATCATTCTATAATTTAAGTTCTTCCTTCTATGGGTTTTCTTCGGTTCTAAAGTTCCTGTTTTTAGTTTTATTTTTCGTATTATCTCCTTACTTACCCTCTGCACCTCGGAGATTTTATCCCTTACGTCCTAATGTAATTATTATTCTTAAAATAGGTGTCCTCATTTGGTTTTTGTAATATATTCTAATATGGTTAATAGTGATATAATTATTGTGGTAATTTTTTGGAAAAGCAGTTTTGCTCTTTTATTTGTTAGGTATTAATAATATTGTCATTCTTGTGTCTTTCTTTTAGATCTTTTTTCGTATAAAGATCGCCCTCTTTTCTTGTTAAGGCATTTAGTATTGTTATATTTACTTGACAAAGTTGTCTCATATTTGTTTTGTTTTGACGTTAAAAATTTCTTGTAAAAACTTTTCATAAACTACTTACTACTATCGCCCCGAATACGTCAGAGGACCCGCCCGGTCCAGTACCTCACTAGGGAACCTGAGACGACGCTGATGTTGGATAACCGCTGCAGGCACGTTCTTGGTGGTGGCGACCTCAACCACCACCTGGCACAGCATGCCTATGAGACCTCCTCACTGTGCAGGGCTTGAACGGAACCACGTGACCTCCCTACACACGAGCGGGGGTGGACACTGGACCCTGTTCGTCTGACCTCCAGGGCGAACACTCTCTTCTGTCACAGCTGGGATTAGTGTGGCAAGCTCTCTGACCGACCTACGCTGTCCTTAACAAAGATATATAATAGGCGTGGCTCGGGACGAGGCACCTCCGTACATGTCTGGTTGTGGGATAAGGCGGACTGGGCGCTGCCTTGCTTCGCGACCGAGTCACACGGCGTGGGGTACTTCTTGCTGTCAGGACTGGGGGCGAAAATATATCGCGAGCCATTACTCTCCGCTCCCTGGCCTTTCAAAGACGTCATGTGCCACCTAGGCGACTCACACCACCAAACCCCCACGGATCAGCCATTTGTTTGGCTATCAGTTGCGTGTGTTGCTGCCCGAGGCAAGTACTCAGCGTGGCTCCCGTACAAAGTGGAACCCGTCTCGTGGCGCAACACAGGACCTGCACCGAGCGCCTGCAAGGAGGATAGTGGTGGGTCCAGCAAATGGGCGCATAACAAAGTGTGACAGAGGACTGCCGCCGCAAACTACGTAGGACAGTCGTGGAACAAGACTGCTGTCCCTGGTTAGCAAAAACAGGCGTGATCAGCTCCAATATTCAATTCCTCCCCTCACCGCAGGACGAACAGCAGCCGTCAGCAGCAAGGAGAGGCTTAGCTGCTGGCTAATCTCTTCTCTGCAAGATGAAGTGGGGGCCCCCGGCAGCTCCCACCTCGTCTGGAGCAGCATGTGAGATAACGGTCCCACAAGTGGAGGTGACGACAGCGCAAGGTCGAGCACTATCCTGCGAGGGCTTCGCAACCACAAACGCCATTGGCCCCCTATGACTTCAACCCGCACTTTTAGAAATTGCGCCGTGAGCTGTCCCGTCCCTCTCACACCACAGTCTTCAACTGCCTTCCTGGCAGGAAACATCTGGCCCTCAGTGTAAAGGGGCCTCGAGTTGGTTCCTGTTCCAAGATGAGTTCCAGATATGAACCCAAAAACTACAGGCCACATCAGGGCTTGCAGGTGTAACCTGCAGTAACACTTGCCACCATGTGCAGGTCTAAACAGCGTTAAGTGTTTTTAGAGGATCGTGCGCAGAGGTCACTGTCGTCACCTCATCGACAATCCTCCCTCTGCGTACCAATAGTTTGTGGTTTTCAGTACCTGGACGGTCCCCCTCTGACCTACTGATGCTCCTTACCCGAAACTGCAGGACGCCCTGGCTGACTGCCTAGGACACTGGGTCGGGTGGCCCTTTGACATAGCGTGGGCCTTCGACAGAGTGTTGGGGCACCCGAAGGCCTTCTCGATAAAACTCCGACCAAAGGCCATCCAGGTCCTGCCTCCTTCTCTTCCTGCTCCTGGGGGACCTTACCTGCAGGGAAGAACCCTCCAGGTGCGTTAACAGGGCAGAGCCTCTGAAGATCCTGCCGTGGAAAGCATCAGTCCCACAGGGCTCAGTTGCTGGGCCTTCCTGTGGAATATCTACGTGACCGATCTTCTCACGGCAATAATCCGCAGTCCTCGTGGCTTATGATATGACAGTACTCTCTCTTACTCCCTACACAGCGACATGAAAGTGACTGGGGGGCCTGCTGATGAGATCAGCAGCAGCGGAGTATTATTAACAGAGTGGCGGGTACACTTTGCAGGTTGATCCTTTGCTCCAGAGAATTACAGGCAATGGTGGTATCTTCGTCCCCTGCTGCCGGCCAGCAGTGAGGAGGGAGGCTGCGGTTTGGTGCAATTCCTCTCCCTTCAGAAGTCCGTCCAAGGTCTGGGTAGATGTGGTACGAGAGCTAAGGTTTGACTGGCACATCAACACATTGCAACAAATATGCCTCTGTCTCAACGGGTTCTCTCTTCTGCCCTGCGTAGGGTAGCCAGCTTTCCTAGACAAGGGAGGGAAGCTCTTGCTCTACAAGGCACACTTAATTACGCCGCCCTCTCCTGGATGTCGTGTGCAGCCTCGCACCTAGAGTCTGGACGCATCCCGTCGAGCCCCTGCGATTCGTGGATGCTGCAGACCCCTCTTGTGCCCAACCCGACCCGGGTGTCCCCCATGAACCTCCTGGAACACCGCGGGACGTCGCGGCGCTTGTGTATTCCAAAGGCACGTGTGCAGGGAGTGCCACGCTGCTGGGTTACGACAGCTCACGAGAATCGGCCCGGCGAAGCACGAGTTAACGCGGCGCTTTAGCAGTGGTGATGCAGTGGAGGCGTGCCCTATTCCCGTGCAGTGCCAGCACAAACAACCTTTGTGGACCGGGTTCTCCATGATGTGGATATTTTCACGGCACCGCCGTCCCCACATCCAGGAGATGAACACACAAGTTTAAAGTTGGGCGGGCCAAAAGGTGGAGACTGTGAATGCCCACCGCCGCTGACCGTTAGTGTACCGTGACACCTAGTGACAGCATCAGTGCCTCAACTTACACTTTTAGTGATGCGATATATGTATATAGTTATTTTTTTTTAAGTCTTTTTATTTTTTGTGTATAGAGTTATATTTATATATACTAGCCGCAAAGCCGCCCTCCGGCGGACTTTTTGCTAGCTCCTGTGGAGGGCTAATTCGTGGGGCCTTCGGCCCCACTGTGTTTTGGTGGCCTAAGACCCACCAAACCAGACTCTCAGATAGCCCCTTTCTAGCTTTCCTGAATCATTGGATGTAGAATGTATGTATTCACGCCAAATATTCCACTCACCCCCAACCCATTCCATCAAACATTACCCATCACCCCACTAAATTCACTCACCCATTCCCCATCACCCCTACATCAGGTTTCGCAACCCACTTTTTTTTTCAAATTCTCCTCAGCTAATAAGGCTGCGATAAAACAAATAAAAAAGTGTTCGGATCATCTCCATAAATGGGGCTTAAACCTCCCCTGATCGGAGCACGGTTCCAAAACCGTGCCATCATGAGGGTATTCCGCCACAGGGGCGGCACCTGGAGCGGACACACCACACACACCACACAGACACACAGACCACTTTCGCTTATATTATTATAGATATAGATCCCATCCCCTACATCAAGGTTTCCTCAATTCTCAGCAACCCACTTTTTGCCATTCTCCTAATAGGCTGCTCCAAAAAAAAAAAAAAAAGTGATTCGGTCATCTCATAAATTGGCTTAAAACCTTCCCCTGCTCAATACCGGTTTTCCAAACTGCTGCCATATGAGGGGATTCCGCACAGGGGGCGGCACTGGAGCGGACACACACACACACCACACACACACATCACACACACAGACACACTTTCGCTTATATTATATGATTAGAGATACACATCACCCTACAACAAGGTTTCCCTCAATTCTCGCCAACACATCATTTTTTTCACAAATTCTCGCCGATAGCGGCAAAAAAAAAAAAGTCGATCGGATCTCTCATAAATGGGCTTAAACCTTCCCTGCTCGAACGGGGTCCAAAACTGTGCCATATGAGGGGATTCCGCCACAGGGGGCGGCAGCCTGGAGCGGACACACACACCCACACACACACACACACACAAGACACACTTTTTCGCTTATATTATTATGAGACTTTTGCCCTTAAGATAGGGAGCACACGGCAGTGCACACCTTTGAGCTTCTTGCCATAATTATGTTTAAATAGAGAGAAGAAGAGAGAGCGAGAGAGAGAGAGAGAGAGAGAGAGAGAGAGAGAGAGAGAGAGGAGAGAGAACGAGAGGGAAGAGAGAGAGAGAGAGAGAGAGCGAGAGAGAGAGAGAGAGAGAAGGGGAAATACAAAAGTCAAAATTTTCTTAATTATGAAAATAAAAATTGTATAGTCAACTTTAAATTAAAAAAATATTCAACATGATAATGCGAATGATGGTAATGATGCGTATTTATTCTCTCTGGTGCAACACAGTGTTCCTCAAGGCTGGTGAGACTCGCGCCACTTACGGTGAGTAGATCGTGCTGTGTTTGTGCGTATATACCTGGCGTGTTTGACGATGATAGGGGGAGATGAGCCAGGGAGGAGTAGGGAGGGAGAGGAGAGGAGAAGTGAGTGTGGGATATTAATAAGTTTTGTGATCTTAGGAGTTAAGATAGTAGGGAAGGATGTTGTGGAGGCCAATAGATACTTGCATCAGAGAGTGATCAGTGATTTGAGATGTGGTTGTATTATAGAAGAAGGTCTCACTAAGGAGCCATAGATTCAAGATGAAGAGAGAGATGAGAGGAAAGAATGGAAGAATGAAGAGGGAGAAGAGAAGGGGGAACCTTGAAGAGGAGGAATTGACTGGTTTAACAAGTTTTTTTTTTTTTTGTTTAACATCATAAGGCTGCCAAGGTACAACAAAAATAGGTAGACAAGTCAGCTTTAATTGGCCAGTTAAATAAGAGAAGTAATAAAGAATTCAGTAATAAAGAAGACAGTAAGAGAGTTACTACCAAAAGAACAGGTGTCAATTTAGTTCGTGGAGATGTCTTGTTTTACTCTTGCTCATGAAAAGATTAAGTCGTAGGAAGGTGGGAAATAAGAACAGGACAGAGATTTCCAGATGTTTACCAGTGAATAGGGATGAAGGAGTTAAATATACGGACTTAACTCTTGGCGTTAGGAAGATGGGGCAGAATAGGTTGTGATGAGTAGAAGTCTGTGCAGCGGGGCAACGGCAGGGGTGGAGGCATGCAGTTCCAAGTTCAGAAGAGCAGTGAAGTCATGAAAATAATGTAGAAGATAGCAAGAGAAGCAACATTGCGGCGGTGATTTAGAGATTGAAGACAGGTCAGTCAGAAGAGGGGAAGTTGATGAGACGAAAAGCTTTCGCTCAACCTGTTTAGGAGAGCTGTATGACTGGATCCTCCCATACCTGTGGAGACATGCTCCATAATGGGCAATATAAGGCCCCTGTACAGAGACAAGCACTTGGAGGAGAAAAAACAAGGACGCAGACAGCCACAGGACCATCTAACTTCTAGTCTAACTTCTTAGAGCTGTTTTTAGCATGAATGGGGATCTGAGATCTTTCCGTATCAGATTTTTAGTAAAAGGTGTCCAAGAATGTTCATTGCTCAGAAGAAGGCAGAACCAGTTGAGTGTCTTTGAAGAAAGAGGGGATAGTTGTCTGGTAGGCTTTGTTAGAGTAGATAGGTGATAGAAATTTTGTTTTTTTGAGGCTTGAACAAAACAAGGTTCTACTTCCCTAAGAAGAAATTTAGAGGATCAGAGTTAAGGCATACGGTGGCATCTCTCCGTGAATTCATTTAGTTCCTGTTCAGTTGGACGGCTAAATAAACGACGTTGAAAAAATGCCAGTGTATAATCATACCAGCGTAGAAGTGGATAAGGGATTTGAGTTATACTACTTAATAAGCATGATAAAGGGAATATGACAGGAGTGGAGTAGACTAAACCCCATAAGAAACCGCCTATCTGAGGACAACATCTAGCCCACTGTTGATATATTTTAGAATCAGAAAATGTCCCGCGACATTAGCTGGCAATAGAACGGCTTTGAAAGGAAACTAAGATTAAGGTACAGAGCGAAGGATATAAACCGAATGAGAGTAGATTGTTAATTTAAAGATTTGTGCCAGACTCTATCAAAGCTTTTGATATTTCCAACAGCAACCAACAAATTTTCCCGAAACACCTAGAGGAGGTAAACCACTATTCATTTGAAAGTCTAGAAGTACTCGCCATAGATCGCAGTATTTCGTAAACCGTAGTGCACGATAGATAGAAGATTGTGAGACCAATAGAATGCTAAAATCTTCTAATTAGTTGTAGATTCACTAAGCTTTAGAAAGGCAGGAAGTCAAGCTATGACGGTAGTTTGAAGGATTAGTAAACGGTAACCCTTCTAGGAATAGTTGGATTGATCAAACTTCCAGCAAGGACAGGAAGTTGGAAGTAGATAGCACAAGACGGAAAAGTTTGACGGCAGGCAGGTGCAAGCACAGACACACAGTTTTTTTGAGAACAATAAGGGGACTCCGTTCAGGGACGTAAGCCTTCGCGAGGATTTTTTAGGCCAGACAAGGGCAAAAGAAAACATCAGTACGAAGGATCTTAATGTCAGGCATAACAAGTTAGAGGTCAGGATAAAAGGCGGAACAAGCCCCTGCATCAACCAGAGCGGAATTTTTTGTCAAGGTTTGCGAGCTAAGAGTTCCAGATTTTATAATAGATATGACGCTGTGGAGCCATCTGGGTGAAGCATATGAGGGAAGATGAGAGAAAATTGTTAGAGATGTTTATTCAAAATCTAGATGTCAATGTCCCGAGAGAAATTTGATGTTCGAAAGATTTTGCCATTTTCTATGAATGAAAGGTAGTTTTTGGTAGTTTGAAGTAAAGATTTGGCATGATTATACGGGAATACAAGATAAGGGCAAGGAGTTTTTCAGGAGATGAAGTTTAACGATACCGTTTTGTGCAGGCGCCTCTCTATCTGAACACATGAGAACGAGCGTGGTAAACCAAGGTTGACGGGGGTTAGGCTTAGAGAAAGTGTGGTGGAATGTACGCCTCCATTCCAGAGACTATGACCTCAGTCTGGCACTCTGTGCACAAAGAAATGGTCTTTGACATGGAAGCACTAAGCATTCATGGAAAGTCCGAGTAGTACTGAACTTAGGTCTTCCCACTTAGCTAGTTGAAATTGCCAGAAGCGCCTCCGCTAAGGTGGGGACCGAGGCGGCACCGGAGCGATAGGACCAGGTTCATAAATAACGATTGGTGATCGGAGGCAACACATCGGAGAGAATAGTTTTCACAGAGTAAGCAGAAGGGGTTAGTAGTATAGGAAAATCCAGAGATGTTGGGCTTATCTCCAAGGGCGGTCAAGAATACGATAGGGTAGCTGCACCAGGTGCTCTAGGTCTTCGGAGGATCGAAAATTTGTAGGCTTGTTTACCAGTTGGTCAGTGAAAAAGCATGATAGCCAAAGCTGGTGAGTGAACATTGAAGTCCCCACGATGGCAAATTTCTGCTAAAAAGGAGTTAAAAAGTAAAAAATAAATGAGATAGAAGATGTGCTCCCTACTTTTGATGTTAAATAGTCCGAGGGAGAGATTAGTAGCAATAGTCCAAACATAGACTAATAGTCCCAAGACACAGTCAAGATCATGTCAGAGGAGTTCTAGGTGGCGAGCAGTATATACAGGCATGCAGTATTAAATTTAGTAACGTCGAGGTGAAATTGGAAGTCGAGCGGCGCAGAGGTGGTAGAAAATTTGGGAAGATTCCAGGCCGTGGGTCCATCGATAGCTAAGTGATGTCCGTCATCTGCGATCGCTACACATATATCGCAACAGCCTTATGCTTTGGATTGAAATGAGAACAGAGAGCATGTAAGGAGTTAGATATAAGAAAAGGGGTGCTGTCTAGAGTGCTCACACAATCTGGGTTTCGTGTGAGGAAAAGAAGAATTGAGTTTAGAAGGAGGAGAGATTTATGTTGCAAACCAGAGAGAAAGTTAGCATCTAAGTACCGCGAATGTTGCTATGAAGTTTAAGCGAGTTAGTAGATTGGCTAGAAGAAGTATCCAGAGACAGCGGCTCCAGAGATCGTCACCTTTGATAGTCGTTCCGACCTGGGGTATATTTATGGTCCCCGTCCCCAGTAATGGACCTCCGAGGCTGGGTGAGTACTGGTCGCCCGATATTACAGTTTTTGAGTGCTAGATATGTAGTGGATGTAAGTGCTGATGTAGTGTAATGTGAGTGTAGTAAGAGGAATTTCTTTGAGTGCGGGTGCAGCTACTCTATTGTGTATATGAGACATAGGGGATATGGAATAGAGTTAGGGCAACGGAGATTTCATATGATATAAGTCTGCAGTCACCCCCTCTGGAACTCCGTCGTTATAATAAGAATAAAAAAAAAAAAAATATAGTACGCTCCCGCGGGAGTATTTCACCATGGCGGCTCGAGTGTCTGATGATACTTGTTATGTATTTATGTGGCCCTGTGCCACAGATGGGCACGGCTTATGTGCTGTGCCTTGGAAAGAAAGGAATGATTAATGCAGAAAGACACAAGTTATTAGAACACTAGGGCAAGAAAAGGATGAGACGAAGAAGATTGTCTAAGGAAAAAATTTGGGGGAATTCAATCAAGTCGCTAATAATGGAATTGCTAGGACAATGTTGCTAACAAGAAAATAATATGAGAGAAAAGGAGGGAGTACGTAGGAATAGATCTTCAACAAGTATATGTCACACTTATGTTTCTGTGACGGCTGGACTCAGTGAGTGCGTAAAGACTCTAATCTGATATACATGGAGGGTATAACTACGTCACTAGGGGAACCAGCGGGTAAGCTAACCTATTGTGCTATTTTTTGAAAAAAGTGCACGCAATTTTAGTGCGGACCGAGGTAGACCAATTATATCTAATGAACACGAATTTGGATGTGGAGCATCGCCCAAACTGGCCTGCCATGCGGCCACGCACGCCATTTTCGCAAAACGGGGCTCGCCAGCTAGACAACCAAAAGATCTCAGCAGTTAAGTTACTGTAGAACGACCATATCGCCGAGGTGCTTGCAATTTGAATGCAAGCAGGACATCGCGCACACACACCGCTGGGTCTATGTGCACTTGGACTATGTTAGAAAGTGAGGCAGAGCTAGTCTCTGCGGCTTAAGACGGGTCGTGTGCACCCTCTTGTCCCACATGGCTTGACTCCCTAAGCTGGTTATCTCATGTCGCTTGACGTGTTATAACTGCTCGCAGTTTCATTTCAAGTTCAAAGACCTGGATTGAATCTCCTCGTCATCCATGTGTACCGTTACTTCTAAACACGCACCAGCGTCTCTGGGGCGAAGCACTTCATCCTGCTATTGCGTGTTCATCGTTGTACGCTCTTTAGCCCGCACATTTCTTAATCGGCCGTGCGCGATTCTACAGTTCAGGAGACAATTTTCGGTAGTACTTGTCTCTCCTGTGGCAGCCTTATGTCCCTCAGCGTCTCAATTGCGTGCCGGAGTTCCTTGTCGTCAGATGCAGTGCGGCCTTGACCTGGACACAACGCGATTTTTTTCTGTTGCAGTTGGAATGTTGTGGGTGCGCAGCTTCATGAAGCCGAGCACATAGCATGGAGGCTTCTCCGAAGAAGTAAGCTTTCACTTCTTGGTGTTTCAGACTCAGTACTTGGATGGTCGTGACAAGGATATGCGAGTTACGGATGCGGGGCAACAACTTCCTCTTCTGGGCGTCGGCGACTATTTTCGGTGCCTGCTTCTTCAGTGGCTCTGTCTAACTTGGTCTTGTTATACCTCAGGCCTGCAGGTCTTGTCTGTTATCAGTGGCATTGTTGGCGCTCAAATCCGGCTTCAACGCCACTGGCCTCAATCTACATGCGGCTCAACAGAAAGATAGTTGGGGAGGGCAATCCAAGCTCATATTGAACGCTTCCTTGTCAGATGTCCAAGCTCGAGAATGCTGTATGCTGCTCCCATTCCTGTCTTGCGTGTTATTCTTGATGGATTTGTCAGCGACTTCTTGCGTCGTTTATGGCATCTTGAAAGCATAATGAGCCAGTCTGTCTCTGTTGCGGGCTGGGCGTAGGTAGTACGGAGCAGCTTTCTGCCCTACGAGGCTTTAGACGAGTTGAAGTCTCTTTTTCGACATTGTTCTGGGAAATGGAAGAATGACAATAGTTGTATGTAAAGGAGCACGTCAGAAATTCCAGTGAATTAGGTTTACTATGTTCTAATTGAAGATGTTTGTCATGTTGGTTATGCTAATCTATGTAATATATTCAATGAAATGCGATAATAAGTTATAGATTCCTAATGTCTAAGATAGCTATATGGGCACCTTTCACTTGCGGGTCTAAGTGGCCCAAATGACCTCTATCATTAGCCAAACAACACCGCACATGATGCTTACACAACCTTGCAGTATTCAATAACTTCATTTTTTCCTGCACATGTTACATCAGTTTATCTATCTCATTCACCTAGAGGATAAGACTTTCTAGGCTTAGTCCTACATGGCGGCTAATTTTGGAAAAATGGCCGGCACGGCCACGCCAGGGGGAACGTTGGGGCGATGGCTCCACATCCAAATTTGTTCATTTATTGCGGTCTAGCGCTCTGTGCGCGTAATTTAAAAAATTGTGGTTTTTATCAAAATGGCACAATAGGTGAAATATGCCTAGGAAAACCTGCCGGGCCACTATAAGTATAACTATACAGAATACATAAGATCAATAAGGAAGCTAGCAAGGCCGCGACGGGCCTACATCGTGGTAGTTTCCTGTCAGCTAACGATACCTACATGCCAGCCTTCATCCGGGCGCTATTCCATGAAGCTATTGGCGCAGACCCCTCTTTAAAGCTCCCTAATGACATCGGCGGGCATCTAATTTACCTGTCTACTAGAGTCCATTGGTCCATTCATCACAACCTGGCTTATTTGTGGAACGCAGTTTTTCCCTATTTCAAGGAGTCTACGCTTTTCCAGGCTTGAATGCCGTCACTTTTTGTTCATTGTGCATCTCTCTGGTTAAAATCCGTAACGAACTATTTCCTACCTTCTTCCTGTTATTAAGTCCCTTTATCCACTTAAAACTTCTACTCCGATCGACCGCTTACACTGCGTCTCTCACGAGTGAGTGGTAGAGCGTTAATAACTTCAATTTCTTCTTCTTAACTAAATGTTACGCATGCCTCGTGTATTCTTATTTTAGGTCATCCTTCATCTGCACTCGTTTCTAACAAGTCTATATCCGAGTTGCCTGTGAATATGGAGAGAGCCAGAGAACTGAAGGTCCGCGCATAGTGTAGGTGAGACGCTGACTAGAGGCCAGATAGAAGCTTCACTAACACTTCCGGCACTTCTATCTTAACGAACTTTTGGTAAATGAATCCTCACACACCTATTAGCTCTTATTTCTTAGAGCCTCGATACATTTGTTTCCTTAGATCAGAGTCTGGGCTGCACGCGCCTCGACTGTCCAAGATCTCTTTACACTTACTGATCTTTTCAGCATCATATTCGCGTATGCGTAGTATCTATTACCAGGGTTCTTTCTGCCGAACATTCATATTACGCTGGCACTTATCAATATTAAAATTCCTATGATTGGGGGAATCTGACTGCCCCACTCATAAGTTTAATTCTTAATCTCGCGCTGGCCTATATGTTTTAGACATCAGACTGTGATCCAATTAATCCTTAGCCTACCTTAGTATCAACTTGCCGATATCGACTGTTATATCCGGCACTATGCTCATTCTCCAAGTGTCAGTTGTGGTAAATAAGAAATTAGTCATGGACGGTCCAAAACAGTATCCCTTGTGGAACTGCCACGTTGTCACGGCTGTCGGCCCATCTCTAGATTTAGAACGCAGTTAATCTATTTTTACCGCATATTGTTGTCTTATTACTTAGCCAGCTCTGATCCAAGGAAAGAACCCTTCCTCGATCTATTCCTATGAAGCATTACCATTATTTAAGAGTTGCTCGCTGTGGTGCTTTTGCGCTTGTCAAATGCTCTTACTAAATTCTAGTTGTAAGTATATTATATCATAGATCCTTATCATCTAGCTGCCGTCTCCATAAACTTCGCTTATAACAAGCTCAAGGGGGGGGAATTGGTGCAGGTACATGTGCACCTATATCGGAACCTCTTGGTGAATCCACTGTTGTGACTCATTTTATCAATACCTTGATGACACCGATGGGGAACAAATTTTTGTTGAGTTACGGTCTGACTACTTGTTATTACTTAATTTTTGGTGCTGAATCGAAACATATCTCCGTTTCTCTTCTATGCCCTGTCAAGTTTTGGAAACTGTAGATTTCGGGGGGGGGGGGGGGGGGTCTTAAACAAAGATTGAAAAATACTGTAGCATAGACAGTAACAGTGCTTAGTTTTATAAATAAGTTGCAACACATGTTACATACACTACAATGAAAACTATGGAAAAGAAATGGGCATTAATAAGAATGTGTTTTATTTAGCATTATCATGTTTTTAGAAAGTAAAAAGCTAAGGCATTATAATTTGTGATGCGATGGTTAAGGTAAAATTATAACGCGTTTCGTTAAGCTTGTCTGGAGTGTTCAACTTGAGGACTATCGCGTTTGATGGCTCGAAAAACTAACAATAGTCAGTGCCATACTATATGCACATCCCATCTACAACCTCTGGTTACGTTCTTCTATAACCTATCAATATCTTGGTTGAAATGTTCACGCTTGCTCAAGTCAGAGGCAGCAGTCCAAGATTTTCGCGGATTAAGTTGGCAAGATGGCTATGCTAAGATGTTACTTTGAAATACTCTGTTGCAATCAAGGGCGCTTTGTAGGGGGGTGGAGGGTCTCGCAATAGGTTCTGACACATTCTGTGTAATTACTGGGCATAGCGTGTATTTCCAAGAAAGTTCTTGTACGACGTCTTTGAATGATAGCCTTCATCTTTTCAAGGTCTGAGCATATGTGCCGTGTGAAAATGTTCATCTTTGATGAGACTGGTCGAATTTGTGGCTATTCAAATCACCAACGCGTTCGTCGCCGGGCCTTGATTTTTTCATTGACAGTCCAGGACTATGCAGATGATGTACTTCAACCATTCCGCCATCAGTTGATGCATTGGGTTTTTTTTATACAATGTTTCTTATGCGAGCCTCGTTTTATGTGCTAGAGGTAGATTCTTTATTTGCTTCTGGCTGTCACAAGTGGCTCATGTATCAATGATTAGGATCTTCAGGTCTTAAGATCCGCATCTTCGGAGGGCTTCGAATTCCTCTTGAACCGGCATTCTTTCTCTCGAGCTCTGCTGATGCCACATACAGAAGAAACAGGGATACTTTGTGTATCCAGGGGCCATCTGTTGTTGACCAAGAAGGAGATGGGACAGGCCATTTTAAGTCAACGACGTAGATGATCCAATTGTGTTCTGTCATAGATTGGCAATACTCAATGGACTGCTCTTTACAATCTCCATATTCTTCAGCGGAAGACAGACCGAATGCCTCAATATTGGGACTGCCTGCGCCTAAACAATTGGCTCATTGTGTAACAGAAGTTACAGCACTATCAAGGTTCCTGCTCTGCTTTGAGCTATCAATAAACGCAAATCATCGCCCATTCATTTGTGATTGTAGAATTGAAAGCCGCTAATTCCTTTATGTAAGCAGGATGTTATGGGCAAAACAGCAAAACGCGCTGGCACTTTGAAAGTACTATTGCAGAAATGTACTTTAAGAGGCAGCCTGGATTCGAAATTATGATAATTTCCACTCCTTGTTCAGTATGTTTTTCTACAGGTTACCAAGGTTCTTGATGCTAGTATTTCTGTAGCTTTTTGGGGGATAGGCCCAAATCACGTGCTAAATCACTTGCAACATCGTGGCTGATCAAATCCCCTACGAACTGAATCCTCGTGAAGTCAAAAATCTGCATCATTGGCTGTCACTTGGCGTTCTTACACATCACTGCAATCTTCTAGAGGAGGTAGTTGTTCGAAACTGGCACTACGGAATTTCAGCTGACTGAGGCTTGGTCTTATTAGCTGGACGGTTAGTATTAGGATATTCTATTTTACTTTTATTTTTCTTGTTAAATCCTGATTTGTTTGCATCTAATCAAAAGTAACTAGTCTGTGGAATTATCTTTTGGCTCTCTGCCGAACCTATGGGGATCGGCTAAGTGGGCCACTTTTCATCGTGTTCTCTTTGGTGCCCATCTGCGTAATCTCTCAACGACACAGCTGGCTGCACACGCAATGTAGCTTTGTGAGCGGCCCATTAGGTCTTCGTCTTGATCCGCGCGAGTTACTAGCTTAAAATATGCGAAATTGCTTGTTTGCCAAATACGCTGATCGCTTGGCCCTCTGACTTGTGGAGATCGTATGAAATCTATTCCACATATTATAGGCAGAAGGAGTCGGTTGTTTAGGCATTTAGCGACGAGACGTAGCTAGGAGCTAGTACATGATCTGAAAACTGAAAAGAACATATATACTTATGTAATAGACAACACTAAGGACTGGAATAGTTACAGAGTGCTTGAAAAGCAACGAAAAAACGTCATTAATAACTGAAATAGGTAAATTACAATGGTTATGATGGTGTCTATCAATAGTTAAGAGAATAAGCCTAGACAAATCCTCCAATTCTACGATCCTAGGCTTTTTGTTGCGATTTGATTAGTACTTGACGCTATTGGGAGCTGTGCAGCACTAGCCTCTCACCGCACTGTCTCGAATGTAAGCTGCACAAACAAGTTGCGCTACATAGGCGCTGCGTATGAGTCAAATCGACTCAGGCGGGCTAAGTTTTAGTACCTAAGCAGCTCATAAGTGGAAATTTTGGCTTATCTGGAGAGAGTAATCCTGTGGACGAAAAAACTTGTGACGTGGCTATGAAAAAAACTGACTACAGATTGGTAATCGAAGCTATGGGCAATTTTTGTCTAAATAAGCTCAAAAGATCTGAGCTCAACAAATGATTTTTTCTTACAAATTGTTTCCGCAGGGCAGTGTTATCTATGTTGCTCTCTTTAAGATTTTTCTGCGCAATATAGATTCCAATATTTTGACGCTACATCTAGCGTTAGGACTTGACAGGTCGATAATTTGACTTTAGGTCGCTCTTGTCTCCCTTCTTAATATGGGATTTACATTTCCTTTTCCCTCCACATAACGTCGACACTCACGCTGTATCTTACGCCGATTTCCTAAATGTTGCTACTCAATTACTCGGGTGGGCTATACAACCTCTTAGCATTCTTTTAATACTCTGGGATAAAGCACTTACTATCTGGTCGCTGGCGATTTTTAAAATTCTTCATTTTATCTATACCCTCTTCTCAGCCATTTCCTAGTTCATCATGCAATATCTTTGAGTTTCTCCTCATCGCCTGCCTATTGAACAGATCTGTTCACTTTCATAGGGTAGTTGTCTGTGTATCCGCTCCTGTCAGTAAAAACACTTATAGAAATAATCATTTAGTTTTTCACATATCCTCATCTGTATATGAATACCTCACCTGCCCTATTGTACAGAGAGTTATCGGGCTTCACTGTCTCCGCCTAATTCTCATTGTCTGGGTTTTATATACCTGATAAAACCCTTTGGGTACTTTTGGCCTAGTCCTGGCTACTTTAATTCTCGATAATTGTTCTTAGGCTACTCTGTTAATCTCTCACCGTCGCTGCAGGTTCTATCACGCGACGGCGGTTCTTACTGTTGACTTTGCTCACGCAGATCGAGTCCTTGAACCTTAAATAGCATGTTTCTTTTTTACTCCATGCTCGGTGTTTTATAGCTGTGGTGCTATCCATTTTGGGTCTATCTTTCTATAGACCTTTATTTCGGCCTATAAGGATATTTTTGGCTGTCCGTCAATTAAATTCTTACAAATACTTGGCAGGGATATAATCGCCTGCTTCCGCCCCGACCCTCCACTTGTTAATCTTTAACCTAACCGGGCTGACTTGAAACGTTCGCTTATCCTACTGACCTCTGGTTATCAGCGTTCAGTATGTCTTTCTAGATTCCCTGTGTATTGGCCTTTCCAGCTGACATTGTGGGCTGGCCTTCGGGGAACATCCTTACCCTCTACATCTCTACCTTAGCCAACCCAGCTACATGCTCAAATCTCCGCCAGGTATGTCTTTTTTTAATCACTTCATATATTGGCGCTATTGAATCCAGCTGTTCACCCGCCCTTCCTAACTCGCCTTTGAAACAAAATTTCAATCCCGAATGCGATCTAGCACCCGCGATATTAATAGAGCCGCGCAGGTGTCTTTCTTATCTGCATAATTGGCCTTTCTTGAAATTATGGTACATTGCTTTGTTTATTGTCATCTTAAAATTTTCAGGCTTCCTATTTTGAAGCTAAGTTTGCTGAATTTCATAATGGTCGCCTGTTATGCGAACTTTCCACTACCTCCACATCTTTAACTAAATTTTCTCTTTTGTCATTAATAATCAGAATATTTGCTTCCTCAGTAGGTCTCCTGATTGCTTCGCTTGGAAGTTTATCCTGTTTTATATTTAATAATTCTAGCTGTCTCTTGTCGTCCTTATTATTAGAATCGACCTAGTGCGCTAGTATTCGGCCTAAAATTAAAATCTTCCCACATCACACATAGTCGGGATTCATATCTGGCAGGGCCTTGTTTATTTCTTCGGCGCCATATATCGGACTGAATCTCTTTAGCATAAGTTTGCGAGGCGCTATGAGCACTACACGCAAAACCTTTTTCTTCAGTTCCCTGCCGTAATCCTCCGAACGCACATGAGACTCTATGGTTGGCTGGCATCTGTTTTTATAAGGGGCATTTAGTAACACAGTTGGGGGCACGTGACTGGCAATGTATCTCTTGGGCATAAGGAAAGCGCAACTCATCCGCTTCTTGCACTGCCTTCTCTGTCGCTTGTGAAATAATTTATAACCTCTAGGCTATCTCTATCTTCGGGATGCGACATACCTTTCGTCTGACATACTCAACGCTGTTTCGTGTTACTGGCTATTATATTCGAAATCGCTCTTATCAACTATTAATTCCTCTCAGGAATCTATCGTTGTTTAGACATTACTCCTACAGTTTTTGTATAAGTTAACCCTTGCAAGCCTAACTTTCCTCTTCTTTTTGTCCTATTTTCCCTTTATCTTTAAGCTAAACCCCTTCCTCTCTGGCTCTTCTTATGAATCACTTTGTAATTTTTTTTTTTGCCTGCTGAGAACACCTCGCTAGTGTCGGGCAAGTTTCCCTTTACCTGCGACCTGTCCCGTGTCTATTCACGTGGGCGGGGGGTCCCCTGGTTCTCTTCTTAAAAAAGCCTGCAGTGGCATCTACGCTCACCTTTAAAGGATTCCGCATGTACAAGATCTGACCATCCATTCGGCTGCTCAAAAGTGTAGCGCTCGATGCCCTGGGCGTTATGAGAGTGGTTATGCCCGCAGTAAAGTAGGTGCGCCAGTTGTCGACAAGGCCGCAACGCTCTGTCTTGCATATGAGAGTGTGCTCGAGCCGGCAATTCAAAGCAATAGCCCTTGGATTACCAGTAATTCGTCAACATAGCGTCTTGATAGAACAGCCAGGCACACCACAGGAATTACCCAACTGACCCTGTCCCTAACTTTACGCCTTAACTAGCTTCTTTGAACCAATGTGCAGTTTTTACTTTTACACACTCTTATACATCAATTTCCCCGCAGCATGCTCATGCAGGTGACTGGATGGGCTTGCTTTCCTGGTGCCGCCATGGGGCTGTCAACTTCTTATCACAAACATAACTTATGCCCTCTGGCCCTGGGTAAGCTCCGCGACTTCATGTGCGCGATAGCTCTCATCCTGTCACAGACGCTGCTCTCAGAAATGCCTAATCTGGATCTGTTACCAATCATTAAGATTTACGCGTTGCGATATAATGATGTATTCGTCTACCGTCGCTTTAAGCTCCGTAATCACTGTACTGAATGAGTTTGTGCCACGTCCGATGATACGTAGAGACGCAAGCGAACACTGGTCAATTTTTAATCTCATCTCCTTACGGCCGGGGTCTGCACGCTACGGATCAAGCTAGCCTTCATCACGCAATCCATGGTGACTGGACTAGAAACCTTATAGTCGCCCGATGTCATGCGGTCTCGTCTCGCCACCTGCACTCCAGTTCTCTTTGACGTTATGCTCCACCATCGCACCCTTTAGAGATCGTAATTGTATTTCCTGCTTCTTCACCACTGCTTTTCATAGCTCTTTCGCTTGGCTCACTCTTCACGCTCACCTACAAGGACCCTTTTCAGTTCTTCGAATGCGCCTCATGAATAGGCCATTAAGAGGTGCCTACCTCCAACCGTCACTACACCTGCGCCCTTTGTACCCTTCTCCTTCCTCCTACCACTACTCTGTGATTCACCCATCAGTCGATCTGCTTCACTACTACCAACATCTACTCCACCTCTCCCCGACAGCAGAATGGGTGCACTTCAGCCGTCGAGTCGCCCTTCTTTCCGCTGACCTCACCAAAGCTGTCACAGCCAAAAGCCCTCTGCGACGCATATATCCCGTGGCCTTCTTGCAGCTGACATGGTATCTTACACGCTCAGGTTTGTACGGCTGACTATAGGCACACAGCAGCACGATTCAGCGGGAGCTGTTTTATGAGCACGTCTTGTGCTCCGGACCAAGTCACCACCGATTACTCTCTGTCAACTGTTAGTTTATGACGCAATCATAGGTGTGTGTGTATTGTGTCGTGTGTGTGTGTAGAGGCGGCAAAAATATGTGCGTGTTGCGTCGGTGGTGTGTGTGTGTGTTGCAGATGGGGGCGGCGGGCGTGGGGCTGTGTTATCTTGAGGTAGTGAATGGGCCGTATCATTCGTTTGCTTGAGCGGAGGGGCGCGAGGACGTCTAACGGATGCTCGCTTCTGGCAGTTAATGGCGATTGGTGGGCTATAGTGGCGTAATGGTGGTGAGGAAATAATATAACATATAGCATAGAAAATGGTAATTTAGAGAGGGGAGGTGTGAGTGGTGAAGGGTACCCTGGCGGTGGTGGCTGGCGTGATAGGTGCGTAATGTAGAACGTTTGCGGCTACGGAAGACGTTTGAGCCTTATGGGTACACAAACATTGGACATTTGGGGTTCTGACGTTTGAGCGTTGTGCGTACCATACCAACATAGGAGCGTTTCGGCACTCGGACGATTGAATGGTGGGTACACACAAACATAGAGGGCTGTTCGGCTTGACGTATGGATCGTATTGAGCTAGCGGGAGCATAGCCTAAAGCCATTTAGGTACGTTTCGGCTCACGGACGATTGAAGCCGTGGGACTACGCAACATAGGCCCGTTTTCGGCAACGGACGATTGAACTCGACGCGCGGATCACCAAACATATGGAGCGGTTTTGGGCGGGGGCAGGCCACGACGATTGAACCGCGAAACACTTTTCAATCGCATATGCCGTTTTACTACGCGGACGTTTGAGGCCATTGAGACACACCACACTAGGATCGCTTGTGCGGCCACGGACGATTGAACCGTGGGGCTACCTAACATAGAGCTTTGCACGGACATGAACCGTGGGAAACCACATAGATCGTTTTTACAAATGGTAAGGTTTGAGACATTGGACTACCAAACATTAGGACGCTTTTGAGCTTCGGACGTTTGAGGGGGGGCTCGTTGGGATCTTATACCAAACATTAGACGTTTCGGCGCGGCGGACTGATTGAAACGCGTGGGACACAAAACATAGACCTTTCGCGACCCGGCACGGACGATTGAGGGCCGCGGGACCCCAAACATAGGCTGCGTTGGCTAGCGGCGATTGCAGCGCGGGACAACGCTAAACATAGGAGCACGTTTCGGGCCACGTACGATTGAACCGCGTGATCTTTACGAACATAGGACGTTTCGGCGGGGTTCACGGGTGGGCGATTGAACCGCTGGACACAACATAGACGTTTTCGGTCCGGAGCGGAGTTGTGCTACTTTTAGTGTGGAATCTTTGGGCCACCGAACCATGATGTTTTAGGATGTTACCGTTGCCTATATTTCGTAGTTTGCTAGAGTTTAATTTTGATGTTCCTGATTGCATATATTCTTTGTACTATACCTTGCTATACTTTAACGCTTACTTAACCTTACCAATAAACTAGAACGTCTTACGGCAAACGCTAACCTAACCTGAACCTATGGCCTTACCTAACCTAAACCTGACCTGACCTAAGACCTACCTTTACACAATCACCTAACATTAACCCAATACTAGCCTTCGGCCTAACGCGCTACACCTAATTTTTTTCTTTTTTTCTTAGCCAACGTACGTAGAGTGAGCGTCCGTGTTAGGGTGGTCGCTAAGCGGCACGTCTTGGGAGTCCTGGGGGCGTGGCCGTGGTGGCCAGCCTCGCTGTCGCTGTCTGCCGCCGGAAGTGCATGAAGGTATACCAGATCCTAAGGGTGGACGATGCTGAGCGATGCCCCTGGGATAGTCCTGTGGATGGTCTCTAGCTCTGTGGTGTGCGGGTGTTCGTGTCAGCCTATTGTATGGTGCCGTTACATCCTATAGTCCTATTTTTTTAAAGAGGGTGAAATCCATGCCTCTTGCTGGGCTTACTGACTGATATTTGTGCTCAGGAGAAGGGTAATAGTACAGTTATTAAAAATTTTCAGCTGTATTTTATCATGTTTAAGCAATATTATGCAGGTTAAACGTTAGGGAATATTTTAAGTGTGAGAACTTTAGATAGAATTGGAATGTTCGCCTTGTGAAACAGAATATAGCTATAGTATTATATCTATTTTTGCGTATTTGTTGGTAATTCTCATTGTCTCTTTGTCATTTTGGTCATCTGTATGTCCCTTGTTTTTCATTCGTTTATTTGCATACACATATTTTTTTTAAAAAAAAAAAAAGATTCATTTGTTATATGTACATATTATTTTACTCTTGTTTTATTCGTTGATATCATAAATATTTTTTTTCATTGTTATAGTCGATGTGTTCTCCTGTTTCTTCGTTTATATTTTAGCCTTTTTTTCATATACGTCCTTATGTCATTATTGTTGTTTTACTGTCTCATTCGTTATAGGTGCAAAAAATGGTTTCGTGATATTCGTTTAGGCAAACGGCAATCTGTTCTGTTCTTAAAAGCAGTATCAATATATTTTTGTATACAATTAATGTCATTTACTATTTTATACGTGTAGGTTTATAACTACTCAGTCACTTGTTTATATAGTCATGAATTCCCTTCGCGGCTCTTTTATTACTGTCCTTGCTGGGGTGTGAGCCTGTTGTTTATTTCTTAATGAAAGTCATCGCTGCCTAACGCTAGCCATCTGTGTCGCGTTGTGGTTAGTAACTAAAAAATATATGGAATGCAATATCTTTTCAATTCACCGGCGTAAAATTTAAATGAACAATAACTTTTTTCAGTGCTTCGAAGTTAAACTTATATGTTGCTGGAAGGAGTTGTGGTAAAAAAAAATATCTGTTATGATGTTCATAGCTTTGTTGTTTGTCTTTGTTTTCGCCGCATGTTCACACCGCTTAAGTTCCTTATAAGTTGGTGTAGGCGAGGAACCAGAAGGTCAAAAACGCTGGGTAGTTATTACGCGTTTATTATATGAATTGGATAAAAACTAAAATGTGTTTAGGAAAATATGTTGTTAGGAAAAAGAGGTTGTGGAATGAAGATTTTATTGACAGTGTCTTGACCACGTCGTGGTCAATGTTGTTGTTTGTGCAGCGATCTGTTTGTGCGGGCGTGTTTGTGTTGGCTTTCGGCAGCTTATTTTCCTCTTGTATTTCGCCCTGTAAATTAGTGAGTAATCGTAATTTATGGTGCGTTGATTTCACTGATTTTGTTAATTGATTTTGTGTGTACATCACCACGAGTTATTTGTTTGTGCGTGTGTATGTGTGTGTGTATACGTGTGTGTGTGTGTGTGTTGTGTTATACGTGTACTGTGTGTATGTGTGTCTGTGTGTGTGTGTGTTGTATGCGTTGTATGTAGTGTGATAGGGCATTGTTGTGTGTGTACGTGTAAGTGTGTGTATAGCTATGTGTGTGTGTGTATAATATGCATGTTGTGTAATTGTGTGTGTTTGTACTGTGTGTGCTTGTAAGGGTATGCGTTGCTGTGTGTAGCAGTGTACGTGTGTGTGTAGCTCACGATTATACATCTGGCACTTGGACCGCGTACTTTCGTTACTGAAAGTCAATACTTCACGTGACAACTAATACTTGTAGCGCTCAAACTTATCAAGCCTTCGTTAATAATCCTGTATTGAGGAGACATAAACTATGTACTACTGATATTAGTAACATTTCTATATATCTGCAGATTGTGATACCATTGGGATATGTAAAGTGTATGTGATTGTATGTGAGTAATTGCATGATACTATGTAAAGTACTTATTGACTGAGAGGGGACTCTGAGAAGTGTGCAGTATAACAAAAAAACGATTTACGAAAAAATGTGAAAAAATGTGTCTCCCGTGGCACGGCACGGCCATTGGTGAGCTTAGCACTGTGATCAACGGGAATAAAAGTAGCACGATTAGTAGCTGATTGGATCTCTGACCTCTTTGTCTATGGGAGCCTTATTAATGAACGAACGCTGTTTGAGAGCATCGGTTTTCACACCTTCCGGGCTAATATAAACCCAGAACAGTGTGAAGCAGCCTCCTGACTCCCTGTGGCGCACACCTGCAAGGGCGAGGGGCGTGTAGCAAGTGTTTCAGCAGTGGTCTTACTGGGCAAGAGGTGGCTGGCGCGGGTGCGTGAGGCTGGCGGACCTGCATGAAACCTAGTGTGTGGTCCCCTATGGGCGCAACCTGGTGCGGTTGGTAAAACCGATCTAGAGGTCCTACAAATCCCTTAATCTATCATACCAGATGGTGGAACGACCCATTACCTAAAAATGCTTCCGCTGGTACATTCCAATGGGGTAGCTTTTGTTCGCTGTACAGTGCTTTTAAGTGTATATGTTCATTGTACCCATAAAAAGTGGGCGGAAATTGCTTATCGTTTAAATCATTTTATGCTTATACCCTGTGAATGCCAAGTTATTGGCTGGATGAGGTGAAGTACAATTCTCTTTCATCAGAAAGAGAATATAATAGTATTTTTCTCACTTCTCTATGAGATCTGATTATAGAAATAGGGCTGCTGATGAGCGATTTATCGTTCACGACGCATTCGGAGAAAACGTAAAAAAACGGAGACTGTGCCCCTCTGCATACTGTGTACAACCCAGGTACGGCTATAACTCAATAACTTTACGACAAGAGCTAAAGTGACGCTTAGTCATGGAAGACACTTTGTTAATGCACAAACATTAGTAAGGGATATGTGTTTCAATTACATGAACGTGATACACAATCTGAGAGATGGCCTACGAACATATATTATGAAACATCATGTATGCGAAATGGATCACACACAGACTCTTTGAGGGGCAAACCCCTTAGAACGCTAAAACTCCCTTACCGCGCTAGCATTGAACACTGAACAGAAATACAGAAGCTCAGCGAGAGCTAGAAGTAGCAAGTCACGTTGCACATATCCCTGCAAAATGTATATTTTGGTGACGACAGGATTCAATTTTGATTAAAAGGAGCCAGTAATCGTGAAAAATTTGCTCAATCAGTTTAGTTACTGAGCAGACAAGACTTATACGGAGAAGCTGCCTGCAGATACTTGACTTCGAACGGTCTGTTTAAGGGTTCAGAGAAGTATTGATCAACATTATGCCTGGCCTATGATCATCACGTGAGATAGTTGCTGTGATAGCACACTACGCTGGTCTATCCATAAGGATCTTATGCTATCCTTGAAAACACACGACAAAGACCTCATACAAATAGCTGTGGCGTGGAGGTTGTGTGGGGGGGGGTGGGGAACAAAGACAACGAGGAAGATGAATCGTCATACAGGCATCTGAATCTATGGCAGTCTACACTTTTTGATCAGATCAGGACAGGAGTTAATTGCGATAGGCCCGCATATATCGCAGATGCCTCGACTTAACAGAAAAGTTTGTATCATATTGAAATGGCTGAATGGAGTGACAAACATCACAATGCATACCAATGACATCACATTACGACGCAAACTTGAAGGTAAAAAAGCAGCAATTTGGTATCGTCGGCATGTCTCAACTTCTTCATCGTAACACCACGACTCGCTGATCAGGCGCTTACAATCTGACCTTTGGTCACTATGCCAGAGATTATATTTGTCATGTGAAGGAAAACTTGATCCGTAGTCATCTGACTGAACTAAGCTGGAACATTCATTGTCAAAACGGCATATACATCTGGGGGCGAAAACTCATAAAAACAGAACATGTATGAGCAGCCATGGCAAAACTATGTCTACTTCCAAAGTGTCCATGTATGTCAGTGGACTGTGCCCATGGGCAGCATAAAAAAGTAAGAGTAGTAAGCTGCAAACTGCACAAATGCATGAAAGTACAGTGATGCTGTGCTGCTCTACTATTGATTCAGGATGATGACGATGATGAACGTATGATATTGTCTAATCACATTAGTTATTAGTATGATTTTTTACCCTCGTATTATATTGTATCATGTTATTTTTAATTGTTATCTTGATGAAACTTTCTGCCTTATTTAGCAATCTACTTTAATAAACATTAAATTTATAGGCAATATGGCAGCAAGTTTGTTTTAGCTTGCGTGATTGGTTGAAGCGCTTAGCTCAACATATTATACAAAAGCATTAATTATCACTGCTGCGGTTGGATCACTCATTTTGTCGGTGCTATAATTAGGTTGAAGACCTACGCTCGCACGAGCCAACTACTTTCCTAACTTCTTACAATCTCTGTGATCCATCGTTGAGAAAGTCTGCATATCTATATTTGCTGTTATAGGATTATCAGGGCACGACATAATATGCCAGTGTACATGGAGCTTACATAACATAACAAAGGGTATAGATTCAGAATAGGCCATTCCACCAATATGCTATCAAAATACAATACTGTGATTTTCTTGAAACTGCTTCTGGATATTATGTCTTTTAAACGGTTCGGCTTCTGGTAAGAGTTATTCAGTATCACAGCTATTTAGCTATGTAATTTATTGCCTCAGTTTAAAATTAGTTTTCATATGTTAAAGTCTCTTATAGATACGGGAATTTACTACAAGCCTGCAATGATACTTTTAAATGTCGAATAAAAGTGTTCGAGAAAAATTGCCAACAGGTAGGCATAGGAATCAGTGGACCTATTGTATCGATATAGCTAAGAATTTCAACTTGGCATAACATACATTGATATGTTATATATTATGTGGCTAGAGCAAACGATGATGATAAATATATATTCCTCTGGCTTTCTGTATATATAATTATATCATATATAGAGGGGTATTTGGCTAGTTCTGTAAGTGATTTTTAAGAAAAATGGCAAAAACTGACGCATTTTGCAAAGGGGGGGGGGGGGGGGGGGGCGGGGTAGTTCATCTTTGAAGCAAATTAGCATCATCATATATCTACTAAGATAGCAGGTGTCCAGTTCAAAGAGTTATGGAAGAGTATGACATAAGAGCTTTCATAATATATCCTATTTTTAGTAGCGGCTCCCATGTACGCAGTAATCACTGAAAATCTGCATATCGCGCTCATCGCCTACCGATGAGGGTCTGTCTTCCTCTCGGCGCTAAGAAGCTCTTTCGAGGTCTAGGGTTAGTAGTCGTATGGTTATAAGTATGGGCTTCATACCTCCATGGAGAAGATGTGTTGATGAGTGAGGTTAGTGGAGTCATATGAGGTATGCGAGTGTGGGGGCGGGGGGGGGGGGGGGGGGGAGGGAGGGGGGTGAGGTGATTGGGATAGTGTTTAGTATTGAGCTGAGGGATCCACTTAGAAAGGAGTATAATGAGACCAAATGTAGAAAAGAATAAGGAGGAGTTATATAGGGTAATAGAAGGAAAAGTGGTACAAAAGAGTAAATTCATTTATATTGATACAGAGTTTTGTGGACAATTTCAAGCATCGTCGCTATAAATATTAATAAAAACTAAGTTAGGCTAAGATAGAGAAAAAACTGAAACCGAAAGCATGTATACATTTAACTTCGTGTGTGTGTGTGTGTGTGCCTGTGCGTGTGTGTGTGCGTGTGTGTGTGTGTAGTAAGTGTGTGGTGTCTGTGTGTGTGTCTGTGTGTGTGTGTGTGTGTGCGTGTATGTGTGTGTGTGAGTGCGTATGTGTGTGTGTGTGTGTGTGTGTGTGTGTGAGAGAGATGAAACTGTGATGAGGAAAGAAATTGGAAAAGCCGGAGGAGAGACAGATGGCGGCATGAGAGAGAGAGAGAGAGAGAGAGAGGGAGAGAGAGAGAGAGAGAGAGAGAGAGAGAGAGAGAGAGAGAGAGAGAGAGAGAGAGAGGAGAGATAAGAGAGAGAGAGAGAGAGAGAGAGAGAGAGAGAGAGGAGAGAGAGAGAGAGAGAGAGAGAGAGAGAGAGAGAGAGAGAGAGAGAGAGAGAGAGAGAGAGGAGAGAGAGAGAGAGAGAGAGAAGAGAGAGAGAGAGAGAGGAGAGAGAGAGAGAGAGAGAGAGAGAGAGAGCCAATGTCCGTGGTCTTCGAACGAACATCGGAGACCTGACCCACAACTGTGTACTACGACATAGTGCTGATGTAGTTGTGGTGACGGAGACCTGGCTCAACAACGAGGTGGAGCCCACGTTCGGCAAGATACGTGGCTACACCCAATGGACCAAAAGGGACCGCCCTGAGCTAGCAGGTGGCGGTGTAGCTGTCTGCTTCAAGGAAGGAGTGCAAGCCCAGCACCTCGATGTGGTCCCGCCTCCCCATATGGAGGTGATGTTGTTCCGGGTAGTGCTGGCTGACCGATCAGCCTTCCTGCTGTGCGCCATGTATCGCCCGCCATGTCAGGGACCCGCCTCGCTCCAGTACCTCACTGGGGCCCTGGACGACCTGATGTTAGAGCACCGCTGTAGGCACGTCTTGGTGGTGGGCGACCTCAACCACCACCTGGAACAGCATGCCTATGAGAGCCTCCTCATTGTGCAGGGCTTGACTGACCATGTGACCTTCCCTACACACGAGTGGGGGGGGGGGACACTGGACCCTGCCATCTCTGACCTCCAGGGGGACACTCTCTGCTGTAACCAGCTGGGATTAGTTGGCACCTCTGACCACATAACTGTCTTAACACAGATAGATATAGACGTAGCTCGAGAAGAGGCCACCTACAGTACAGTCTGGTCGTCGGATCAGGCGGCCTGGGCCTCCTTGCGCCGTGACCTGAGTCACACGGCGTGGGGTACTTTGCTGCGGGACGGGGCGGATAATATGTCGCGAGCCCTTACTTCCCGCCTCCTGGCCCTTGAGAGACGCCATTTGCCACACCGTGACTACACCACAAGACCCACGGATCAGCCATGGTTTGGCTACCGTTGCCCTGTTGCTGACGAGGCCAAGTACTCAGCGTGGCTCCGCTTCAAGCGGAACCCGACTCGGCGCAACAAGGACCTGCATCGGGCGGCCTGCAGGAGGATGGTGGTGTCTAGCAGATGGGCCATACAAAAGTGGGAGGAGGACTTGCGCCGCAAACTGCGGGGCCCAGGCGTGGGAAACAAGACTTGGTGGTCCGTGGTTAAGGAAAACAGGGAATCAGCCACCAAGATTTAATTCCTCCCCTCACCAAGCAGGACGGAACAGCGGTTGTCAGAAGCAAGGAGAAGGCTCAGCTGCTGGCTAATCTCTTCTCTGCAAAGATGAAGATGGAGGCCTCCCGGCAGCCCCTGCCTCTTCTGGAGCAGCAGTGTGAAGAGACAGTCCACACGGTGGAGGTGATGCAGGCGCAGGTCGAACACTTCCTGCGACGGCTCGATACCAAAAAAGCCACTGGCCCTGATGACGTCAGACCGCATTTGCTAAAACAGTGCGCTCGGGAGCTGTCTGTCCCTCTCACCACAGTCTTCACTGCCTGCCTGCAGGAAAACATCTGGCCTTCAGCGTGAAAGGAGGCTCGAGTGGTTCCTGTTCACAAGAAGAGTTCCAGATCTGACCCCAAAAACTACAGGCCCATCTCCTTGCTGTCTGTGGTGGGGAAAGTGTTCGAGATGATCGTGGCAGAGGTAATCTGTCGTCACCTCAGCGACAACTACCTCCTCTCGGACCAACAGTTTGGGTTCAGACCTGGACGGTCCACCTCTGACCTGCTGATGCTCCTTACCCGAAACTGGCAGGACGCCCTAGATGACGGCCAGGACACTGTCGTTGTGGCCCTTGACATAACGGGTGCCTTTATCAGGGTGTGGCACGGAGGCCTTCTCGAAAAACTACGAGTCAAAGGCATCCAGGGTGACCTCCTTCTGCTCCTGGGGAACTACCTGCAGGGAAGAACCCTCCAGGTTGTCGTTAACTGGCAGGCCTCTGAGTCCCTGCCAGTGGAAGCATCAGTCCCACAGGGCTCTGTGCTGGGGCTAGTCCTGTGGAACATCTACGTGGACGATCTTCTCCGGCAGCTGCCAGCAGTCTCGGCTTACGCTGATGATTGTACTCTCTCCTGCTCTTACCCGCGACATGACAGTGGGCGTGCTGCTGATGAGGTCAATTAGCAGCTGAGTGTTATACAGGAGTGGGGTACACGTTGGCAGGTGACCTGTGCTTCTGAGAAGACACAGGCAATGGTTGTTTATCGGTCCCCCGCTGCCGGGCCAGCAGTGGAAGGGAGGCTGCGGTTTGGTGGCGTTCCTATCCCACTCCAGGAAGCCGTCAGGGTTCTGGGAGTAGAGGTGGACCGAGAGCTAAGGTTTGACAGCCACATCAAACACATTGCTAAAAAGGCCTCTCACAGGGTCTCTGCCCAGCGAAGGGTAGCCAGCTTCCTCGACAGGGGAGGGAAGCTCTTGCTCTACAAGGCCCAGATA
>JACEEZ010004630.1:0-17500 GCA_016584305.1 Chionoecetes opilio | reverse complement strand
GAAAGATGGAAAAAAGGAATCAACGAAAGAAAAAGGGACAAAAGGAAGAGAGAACAAATGAATAAGCAAGCAAAACACAGACAAAAACTAAGCATAATGAGAACATGAGAGAAAAGGAGCCAGAAAAAAACAATGAGAGATAGAAAGAGAAAAATACACATGAAAGTAAGAAGGAAAGAGCGACAGGGCATCTCTCTCTCTCTCTCTCTCTCTCTCTCCTCTCTCCTCTATCCTCTCTTCTCCTCTCTCTCCTCTTCTCTCTCCTCTCTCTCTCTCTCTCTCTCTCTCTCTCTCAGTACTTATGGTCCTGTCAGCACGCCCTCAACTTCATTCCAAGGGCTTGACGCGCTGACGAATTTCATGGCCTTTGAATTTTTGAGACTATGATCAACCCTTTTGTATATTTATTTATTCATTTTGAGGCGAGGGGAAGGTAACAGCGGCTTACCTGTGATTCATTTGAGATTGTATTAATGTTTTCCTCTTTAGGGGCGAAAACAAGATCTGTCTAGGTATAATCTATCTCTCTCTCTCATCTCTCTCTCCGGTCAATCATCAAAACCCTCTCTCTCTCTCATCCTCTCTCCTCCTCTCATCTCTCCCTCTCTCTCTCGTCTCCTCTCTCACGATCGTCTCTTCGTCAGACTCTCTCTCTCCTCTCTCCTCAGTACAACAAACACTCTACGTCTCTCTCTCCTCTCTCTCCTCTCCTCTCTCTCTCTTCTCTCTCTCCTCTCATACAATACTAAATTCAGAACAATATGTTACACAATTGTGTCGTAACTTCGCTATCGTGGGTGTTATTCAGTGTACGTTTACACACACACACACACACACACACACACACACACACACACACACACACACACCACACACACACACACACACACAACATATGAATGCAGCGTCACGTCGCAGAATTTACACATTAATGCCGTGAAATTCAGCACGTAAAACAGTCACCTGAGTCTCGTCTCGGTAACTCAATTGCACGTGTTGCATGTATTCATTATCTTGCTCAGTTACTCACTCACTCACTTACTCACTCACTCTCACTCACTCAATTCTAGGTATCATTTTTCAAGTAGTTTTTTTACTCACAAATTCACACCTAATATAACATGTCTTTTTTTTTACTTACAAATTCACACTTCCTACGTATAATTTTACGTCCTTTTTTACTCACAAATTCACACTTAATAGTATTTTACACATCTTTGTTTTACTGACAAATTCACACTTAATAAAATCACTCACGGAAAAACTCGACTGCCTTTTATTCATACAGACTTTTATTCACGCAAATTCACTCAGTAATCTTTTACACAAGTACTGTAGCACGTTCATGATCCCCGAAGATTATGTTTGATGTCTTTATCATTCACTCACTCACTCATTTTTAGCTCTCTTTCTCTCTTTCTCGCTCAATTAAACTCTCAATTACTAGAGAGAGAGAGAAGAGAGCGAGAGTAGGAGAGAGAGAGAGAGAGCGAGAGAGAGAGAGAGGAGGAAGAGAAGAGAGAGAGAGAGCGAGAGAGAGAGAGAGAGAGAGAGAGAGAGAGAGAGAGAGAGAGAGAAGAGAGAGAGAGAGAGAGAGAGAGATTATGATCTCTGAAAGGGGTTTGAGTTTCCGGATGCGTTACTCTCTCTCTCTCCTCTCTCTTTCTGAAACATTCGTTTTTGATGGGGGGGGAACAGGCAATCATTGTTGACATGGCAACACCTACATTCTTTTACTTCGTTAAACTTTATGTTCTTCATGGGGAAGTTGTGACTGACACCATTTTATTATCGCCTTGAGCTTTGACAGACTGAAAAATTTTCCAAAGCAGCAATGAAAGGGATTATTTTTTTTTATATTTATTTTTATATTTTATTTTTTTATATTTCCCGTTTATAATTAGTATCGGTTCAAATGTCCTGCCAAATGTATTGTATCTTATAGGAGCTTGCTGTGCTCCATACTTTATTTATAAAGTCTGAGAAAAATAATAAAATTATATTCTATGCTAAATAAATTATATTATATTCTATTCTATCACGCAACACACAGAAAGAAAGAAAGAGAGAGAGAGAGAGAGAGAGAAGAGAGAAGAGAGATAGAGAGAGAGATAGAGAGAGGAGAGAGAGAGAGAGAGATGAGAGTAGAGAGAGAGAGAGAGAGAGAGAGGAGAGAGAGAGAGAGAGAGAGAGACATAGAGAAGAGAGAGAGGAGAGAGAGAGATAGAGATGAAAATATTGCAGGTATTTCGCCGTGGCAGAGCATTAGGGGCCGTTCACTTATTCAGGTGTGACACTAAAAGCCCCTCCCAGCTGCAGGTAAGCCCCCTTGGCCTGTCCCAGGGTTCCGCAGCCAACCATTCCCTCCCTCCATGTTCACCTGAGCCTCATTACCTGAACCAAGTAACCATATAAATTAAACACCCACCACGCGCACAAGGGCGGGGCTTTAGGGCTGCGTCACCGGGGTAGCATCAAGAAAAGGCAGGAATACGTTAGTCAGTTATATATTAGTACTTAACCTGAATGACCCCTCACGACCTGTATCAACGCCCCCCTCACGCCAGAATTGAATTCGGGTCACAGTCATCACTCGCACCTATTAACCATTTCACCACCACAATACATTGGCCAACATAAACACCACTTCCTACGAAAATCTGGTTCATTAGGTATTTTTTTTTTATTTTTTTTTTATTTGACATCTATTACTATAGTATTATTATACATATACGATATACTATTGTCACATCATACACTCACATACATACACATACATATATACATCAAAAGCAGTAATAGATGAGGCGGCAATCAGCCCGCCGCTGTAAGCCGCAGCAAAGTAACTATACCTAATGTATACTTTTGGCCGCAGCCACAGTCAGATCACAGGTATGGCGGGGCGTGAGGTCCTCCCTCTCCTTTATTGTTAGATCGGGGGGGGGGGGGCCACGCCGCCCCTCCACCAGGAGGGACAGGTTTTTCTAAAACTCGCACGAAGGCGGCCGCGTCCTCCAATCGGGCCGACGCGCTGTCTGAGCCCTCTGCTATATTTAGGCAGGAAAGCAGTAGTGGGTCCCAGTTACCTTTATGTTTTGTTTGCTGTAAAAGGCCACAAGACGAAGCACGCCAGGAATCGAACCCAGGGTCACCAGATTATCACATCGAACCTATTAACCATTATACCATCACAGTGCCTTGGCATAACAAAAACTGCAAAAACTGGTTCAATTAGGTATCACTCACAAATTAACCTCTATTTTTTTGGTGTGAAAAGGACACATATGCGTTTATAAGGCCCATCAAGGGTAATATGGAGGCTATACCATTATGTTCTAATGGCCGGTGTCACAGGTGAGGCGTCGCGGGAAGGGGCTCTCATGGGTAATGGCGTGACCCCAATATTACCTGAGTTTACCCCTTTTAGCCTCCTGGATAAGCGCGTCTTCCCTTTCCAGGTAGAACAGGGAGGTTTTTTATATTCCTTTTCTGTGAGTGGTGAGTGTTTTTCCGATTTCTAACAAATATTCCAGGTAAAAAAAAAGGCTGGTTGGAACTGTTGCGTCCTGCTTTTTCATTTTTTGCTCTTAAATTATTATCAAAATGGTTGTAAAAAAAAAGTTTATGGTAAGAAAATAGGTTTCTTCTGCATGTTTGTGTCTAATTTGTCTGTCAATTGGGAGGGGGGGGGGGGTGTCTGTCCTCTCTTTCTTCGTGTTTGTCACTATTGGCCATCTGTCGATTCTGTATTGTATTGTGCTTGATGTTAATATTTTTGTAACTCTCTCTCTCTCTCTCTCTCACAATTCATCTCTCATCTCTCTCTCTCTCTCTCTCCTCATCTCCTTCTCTCGATCATCTCTCTCTCTCTCTCCTCTCTTCTCTCTCGTCACTCCTCTCTCTCTTCTCTCTCTCTCTCTTCGTCTCTCTCTGTCTCCTCTCTCTCTCTCCTGCATCACTATTATGCCTGTCACTTCCCTTTCCCTCCTGTCTGTTCCATCGCCTTTGTTTTAACCTCCTCGCCTAATTAATCTTTGCTCCTACACCCACTCACTCCTCTACTTCCCTCCGCCGCCGCCGCCAGCCTCTTCTTTTATTGCTGTCATCTCATCCCAGCCTTGATTCTGCGCCTCTGTCCCCATGGATTTCGCTGTATCATATAATCAGAGGCTGGTGTGTGTGTGTGTGCGTGTGTGTGTGTGTGTGTGGTGGTGTGGGTGTGTGGTGTGTGTGTGTGTGTGTGTTGTGTGTGTGTGTGTGTGTGTATGTGTGTGTGTGTGTGTGTGTGTGTTGTGTTGTGTAGTCTCTCTGTGTGTGTGGTGTGTGGTTGTGTGTGTGCTGTGCGTGGTGTGTAATCATCTTTTCTTTTCTGTGTGTGTGTAATCTCTCTATTATCTGTGTGTGTGTGTGTGTGTGTGTGTGTGTGTGTGTGTGTGTGTGTGTGTGTGTGTGTGTGTGTGTGTGGTGTTGTGTGGGTGTGTGTGTGGGTGTGTGTGTGTGTGGGTGTGTGTGTGTGTGTGTGTGTGTGTGTGTGTGGTGGTGTGTGTGTTTTTTGCAATGTCTCCATGTCGTCAGGAGGTCGCAATGATTCATATGCTGCCATCTCCTCTCCTGAGGCAAACAATTACCGCTCGTCTAAACTGGACACCACACCAGCAAATACTAACACAGACCCGACAACACGATCGATGACACACTCAACAGTGGTAAAAGTGAGCACAAGAAAAAATAAGGAAAATGAACCAACAACAAAAGTCCCGAGAGCAAATTACGTATAGGATTTAGAGCTACAAACAATACTAAATATTAATTAATGGTGCACGGCAGACACGCAAACGATAACATGGTACCACGATATTTTCTCATTGCGGAATACAAGGCTGACTACTTCATTTGCAATATACCATTTCTAAAGTATCATTGCAGCTTCCTTTCTAAAGCATCAATTAACACGCAGCATTTGTAAGGGTGGAGTACGGCAGTGTGTTATATGTCAATTTGAGGCTTTTACCATTTTTCTCTTCCCTCATATAGTACACATTCATAGTTACTACCATGAGAGGAGCACGTCCAAGGGTGAAGTAAAGGGTGAAGAAGGGTCGAGGCACTGAAGGGTGGTGTATAGGTAGTGACGGTGGTGGTTGTATGTCAGTGTAAGCCTTTATAATTTTCACCTCTCTCTCGTATAACATATTCACATTTTGACCACAAGAAGGAGCACGTCCCAGGGAAGGCTGGCTCAAGGCGTACTGGTGCGGCAGGATTGTGAGTGGCCGGCGGAAAGGAGCAAGGAAACAGTTTTGGAATGTCTAGATATTTGTGAGGGCAGAAAAGGGAGAAGGATCCGGAAAGTCGGGTTAGGGAGCATCAGGGCAATTCAAATACAAGTTTTCCCTTGTGTGGCAATTAGGGTGCCGCCCTGTGAGCGTCGCAGGTGAGGGCAGGCTGATAAGAACCGGGATTAATCGCCTCAGGCCTCTACCTCGGCGGGATTTACGAGGCGCGGGGAAGGTGAGACACAGGGTTTAGTACTATGTCCTCCCTGATAAGGATAGAGGGCAGGGGGCGCTTTTCCCCTCCTCCTCTGCCTTACGCCTAATCTCCCTGCGTGGGCCGTGTGTCCGGGGCGGGGCATGAATGCTAGGGTCGGGGTAGAAGGTACATCGCTTTTAGGTTGCGTCGCTTAACTTAACATGTTCCTGCTCCACACGACCTTCCGCAGCCTCTGTCTTTCCCTGACAAGTACCGGCGGCGGAGACGCAGAGGTCATCTTTATGGCCCAGACTCTTCCTCCCGCTGGACCCAACAGATAACACAGTAATGAGGGCTGGCCCATTAGGGTGTGAGGGACGGCGACTGCATCTTGCCGGGAAGTTTACGCGGATCACAAACACCAGCCGCCCTTTGTCCCGCGGCAGCCTGGGAAGTCGCCGCCGCGGCCAAAAGATCCATGGAATTTATGGTTTCTTTTGAAGTGGGAGCGGTGATGTACGCACTTCCCCCTCCCCGGGTGACGTGCGCCGCGCCCTCGCTGCTGTGGCGGCCGTGATCCCGTGACGGAGCACCGGCTGCCACGGCGCCTTTGCCTTGTTAACAGGTGGCGTGTCTCCCTGGCGGGGTTGCCCGCCTGATTGGAGCAAGGCACGTCCCCTTATCCCTCCCCCCCACACCGATGTTATTTTTCCGACGCCCGAACATGGACACACACCATCTTGTCTTTGCAGCAGCGAGTGCAAGTCTCAATCGGCAGTACATGACCCTTACATCTGCAAAGGTTGAGGGCAGCCAACCAGAAGCCAGGGAGTGCCAAGCAAGGTCAAAGTCACAGACAGTCAAAGAAATCTAACTTTCCGATTGAGCTGTCACGGCATCGACTTCTTACCTCGTCTGCTTTGGTCGTCTGCTCCGGGTCGCCTCGCGCTGTCCTGCGCGTGTCGCGGGCCTCGCCAAGCGCGGCATTCAAGCCACCCAAGCAAAAACATCAGTGGCTCTTTGAGACGGGCAGTGACGTATTTAGAGTTTATTTTCAACAACGACATCCTATTATATTAACAGCAGAACCATTTTGACCACATCATTTTACCAGTTCGTCAGCAATTACATAAGAACACTCAGGTTAGGGCAAGATCCACTCTTGAAAAGTTTCCATACAAATCCGTCCATTAGTTTTTGCGTAATCCTGATACACACCCACAGACAGACCGAGGGTAAAACAAAACCTTCCTGGCGGAGATAACAAAATCCTGCAAACAATAAATCATCACTTCATCATTTACATTAAGCTCTCATCATCGACAAAATTTCAAACACGTTATCGACAGTGTTGCCATTAACTGTAAAAGATAAAGATGGGAGTATACGCTAGGCTGCGCGTGGCATTCGGTGCTCATCTCCGTGGCATTAGCCCTTAGAGGCTTAGAGCCTGTGGTGGGTGAGGACCCGTTACCCCGGGACACAGGGCTAGTGTGACACCCGGGTGTCACAGTTACCTTTCCCAGGTTACCCTAGGTACCCATTTATCAACCCCGAAAGGAAGGAAGAACAGCTGGTTAGGCTGGTCACCGACTTGCCCTGGCCCGGGATCGAACCAGGGCCCGCAGATTCGTAGCCAGGCACGCTAGCCACTACACCACGGAGGCGACAGCCTACACCATTAACTGTCGATCTGTGCGAGGCAATGCCACTAACGATCACATGAAGTATCAAGTTGGGTTGTATTTCCTTCCATCTTTATCGTTGCGTCCGAACTTGTGAGTCATTACCTAAATAAAAGGCAGACATTCTGGTAAAGATTGTGATTATTGGTAACATAATTTTTATCAAATTAATGAGGATGCGAAAGTGGCGAGGAAGGCTGCTCTCTCTCTCTCTCTCTCTCTCTCTTCCTCATTCTCCTCTCTCTCATTCACTCTCTCTCGCTCCTCTCTCTCTCCTCTCTCTCTCTCTCGACATCTTCCTCTCTCTCTCGACAAGTCTCTCTCTCTCTCTCTCTCTTCTCTCTCTCTCTCTCTCTTCTCTCTCTCTCTCTCTCATCTCTCTCTCTCTCCTCTCCTCTCTCTCTCCTTCTCTCTCTCTCTCGTCTTTTTCTCTACTATATGTTAATGAATGGTTATTCATTAACATAACATAATCCACTTAAGAAATAATGTATCGTTCATCTATCTCCTACATATGCTTTCATTCATTCTTTATCGCATATTTTTAACCATCCAGCGATCTACTAAAATTCAAATGTTTGTTTTTATGTAATTGCCTATCAACCTAATCATCCACTCTTCCTCCTTTTCGTTACTCCTCCTCTTCACTCCTTTTTTCCTCCTCTTAACACGGTCGTTCTCATCACGTTGGAAAGTCAGTCCAGTTAAACGAAAACCAAAATATTTGTTGCCGTTTGAAAGGTCTTTGTAAAAATGTTCTATACCTCCTCCGCCTCCTTCCACTTCCTCCCTTGTCAAAGAATACTCCTCCTCCTCCTCAAGGGCGTGTCGACGTCTCTGCCGCAGAAAACGACCGTCAAAAAAGATAAATAAGTCTTGTCTCCGATTACTGCGCCGCTGATGCCCAACTGAAGGCGCCGCACATTTTATTACAAATAGATTGCGTGTTCAGAGAGAGAGAAAGAGAGAGAGAGAGAGAGAGAGAGAGAGAGAGAGAGAGAGAGAGAGAGAGAGAGAGAGAGAGAGAGAGAGAGAGAGAGAGAGAGAGAGAGAGAGAGAGAGAGAGAGAGAGAGAGAGAGAGAGAAGAGCGAGAGAGAGAGAAATAGGACCTAAGTAATAGGACCCAATATACAGTCTTCAAGAATATCTCTTCCCCCACCAAATCAGTGCATCTAGGAGTACCTCAAGGCAGTATACTGGGACCTATTCTGTTTCTATTATACATCAATGACATATGTAACATATCTGAGACACTAAATACCATATTATTTGCCGATGATTCTACGCTTTACTTAATTGGTGACAAACCCACAGAACTAATCAATAGAGCAAATGCAGAGCTAGCTAAATTCTCGGAGTGGTGTTTGGCTAACCGCCTAACTATAAATACAGCCAAGACATATTTCATGTTATCTACAAATACCACTACCAGATACCAACCATTACCAAATCTAAAATTTTTAAATGACGACATTACTCAAGTATACAAGATAAAGTTCCTTGGATTAATCTTTGACAAAAACTTAACTTTTAAACATCATCTGTCCAACCTCTGTTTAAAAGTATCTAGATTAATTCCACTCCTTCTCAAAGTCAAACCCTTCGCCCCAGTGGAAGTTCTTAAATGCATGTATTATGCTCACATTTACCCCCATCTCAATTATTGTAATCTCATTTGGTCCACCACTTATCCCTGTCATTTAAACCATCTAAATGTACTCCATAAAAAAGTCATCGGAATAATAACCAACAGTGACTACTGTTAGCACACTCCTCCATTATTTAAATCCTTAAATATTTTGAATCTAAATGATTTATCAAAATTAAATATTGCATCCTTTATGTACAAGCAATCAGCGTCTAACTACAATAATGACGAACTACTTCACAATTACCAAACCCGCAACCAACGCTCCCTGTCCATACCTAATCATAGACTAACCCTATGCAAACATTCCCTAATGTACCAAGGTCCCAAGTTATGGAATGATATCCCTGTACATATCAAACATTCACCTAGCTTAAGCACTTTTAAACATACATTCAAGAAACATTTATAATCATTATACTAGCTCTGTGTACTATTATCATTGTTATTATTGTTCTTGTACTTATTTTTTGTGTAATTCTTCACAGCAGCTGTTTAATATTATTTATTACTAGTGTATATTATCCTGTAAATTAGTCTAAGTAACTTACTAACTATCATCGCCTGTTTATGTCAGTATTTGTTTAGTATTTATATACCTTGTGTTTATTTATTATTTTTTCTGTGTGTTTTCCCTCTCTCTCCACACCTTTGCCCAAAAAGCTTTTGCTTGTAAAGGGTGTTTGCAACCCCATATCCTTTATAATCATTATAAAATATTGTAAAATGGCAAAAATAATAAGTGTTAAAGTGTTTTAAAGTGTTAAAGTGAGAGAGAGAGAGAGAGAGAGAGAGAGAGAGAGAGAGAGAGAGAGAGAGAGAAGAGGAGAGAGAGAGAGAGAGAGAGAGAGAGGAGAGAGAGAGAGAGAGAGAGAGAGAGAGAGAGAGAGAGAGAGAGAGAGAGAGAGAGAGAGAGAGAGAGAGAGAGAGAGAGAGAGAGAGGAGAGAGAGTAGAGAGAGAGAGAGAGAGAGATGAGAGAGAGAGAGAGAGCGAGAGAGAGAGAGAGAGAGAGAGAGAGAGAGAGAGAGAGAGAGAGAGAGAGAGAGAGAGAGAGAGAGAGACGAGAGAGATGAGAGAGAGAGAGAGAAGATGAGAGAGAGAGAGAGAGAGAGAGACGGAGAGAGGAGGGAGAGAGAGAGAGGAGAGAAGAGAGAGAGAGAGAGATGAGGAGAGATGAGAGGAGAGAGACGGAGAGAAGAGAGAGAGAGAGAGAGAGAGAGAGAGAGAGAGAGAGAGAGAGGAGAGAGAGAGAGAGAAGAGAGAGAGAGAGAGTAGATCGATTGAGAGATGAGAAGATCGAGAAGATAGAGAAGTGAGAGAGAGTAATTGACACTATCATATGAAATGAATATCAATGGGATATATTAAAGCACGTGGGTACAAACTATCTAAATAACCCAATTATTATTTTACATCATAAGGGACTAACCAAGGGAAAAAAAGAAAAGAAAAAAAAAACACCTAGCCACCAGTTCCTACAAGTCTACTTGTACTACAAGTCCTACTTGCCAGTCGCTATAAAGAAGACAGTAAGAGAATTTAGAAAAGGGAGTGGGACAATTTAGCTAGGGAGGTGACGTGTCACTCCTCTCTTGAAAAGGTTTAAGTCGTAGGAAGATATAGAGACTAAAATAACCTGTGAAGTCTTTCTATTGCAGACACGTGGCAGCCGAACACGTGAGGGCGACTGCCACGCGACCTTCTCTCATCAGCAGCCTCGTGTTGTCTTTCCAAGCATCCCATGGGCGTGCACCTCCCGGCAACGACACACACACACACACACACACACACACACACACACACACACACACACACACACACACACACACCTGACGGCACCTGTGTCCCCGCTGTCGTGCAGGTGAACAGTTTTATGCAGGCAGAGGAGGAAGGAAGGAAGGCCACGCGTGCATAATGGATCACGAGCCGCCGGTCCTGGAGGCAACCCGGCATTGCTTGGCACACGCGCTCTCTAGTATGCACACCTCACCCCCTACTTCTCTCCTCCGCGTGTTACTAACGTTTGTATTCTTTATTCTTTTATTTCCTTTTCTCATATCATTATATTTTATGTATGTACTATATATGTTGATTAGTTTTCTGTCTGTCTGTCTGTCTGTTTATGTATGTCTGTTAGTCTAAGTCTGTATGTCTGTCTGTCTGTTTATGTATCTCTCTTTGTCTAAGTCTGTATGTTTTTGTCTGTCTGTCTTTATGTCTGTCTGTCTGTGTCAATAATTATGTCTGTCTGTCTGTCTATATCTATAAGTTTGTCTGTCTGTATGTCTGTCTGTTTGTAAAAATATTCATCTGTCATCGTCTGTTCTGTTAAAATGAAAGAAAAAAAAAAACAGCATCTAAGGCGGGGAGTCAGAGAGAGCGAGGATCAACAAAACAGGACAAACAGAAAGTCTCTATAGAGTCGATCTCCAAGACCTCAGCAGGGAATAATCAGAAAACATGGATAAAAGAGTGAACAAGAAGAATAAGTCAACATAAGGGAGACTAGTGAACCGACGGGTTTTTTCTAACACCACGTCCTCCCTCTCTAAGAACCGCGGGGAAAACTACAACAAAATGCTCCTGCAAAGTGTAAAGCTCCTCCCCGGAAAGATTTAAAAGAGAAAATGGATAGGAGAAGAAAAAGGAGGATAGAAGGGAGAAAAGGGAAAGGGAAAGGGAAAGGAAGGAAGGAAGGAAGGAAGGAAGGGAAAGGAAAGGGGAGACAATGGATGGAGAAAAGAGGAACGATAGATAGAAGTAGAGAAGGAAGGAAGGACGGATATGAGACAATGGATAGAAAGGAAGAAAGAACGAAAAAGAAGGAGAGGAGAAGGAGAAGAAGGAAGGAGAATGATAGAGGAGGAGAGCTGATGGAAGGGATGGAGAAAAGGAGAGAAAAAAAGGAAAGAAGAGCGATAAATAGAGAATTTGACTAAAGTAGGCCAAATAAATGAAGACATGCATGATTCGCTTTTTATGTTTACGTAGGAAGCAAAGTTTATAGAAATGCAAGTGAGGTTCTCGAATGTATAGGTACTGTTCGAAGCACAAAAAGTAACACCAAATGAAACACTTGCAAATATATAGATATACTTATAGAAGAAGGTCCTACGTATACACAGGATGGAAAGTATTCAGTAAACACAAAGTAATGGCGACGTATTCCATTGCAACATGCTTGAAACGTGGAATCAATACTCACCACGTACTTATATACAAACTTAAACAATGGAAATGAAACGCGGAAGACAAACCAACGGCGAATGGTCTGACAAACACAAAGAATAACCGCAAAGAATATCGAAGTTTGGCAAATTCCACTTCTCGGCCTTTTAGTTAAGATGAAAGTGTAGTTAGTGCACGTTCAAATAGCCAAGGGAAGAGTTGACAAGATTGTTAACTAAGGAGACGAAGTTGAAGAGGACCTATGGAGCGATACTAAGCGTCAAAGGTCACAAGAAGAAGAAGTTTACCACTGCCTAGCTACACTATAGTAGGCAGTGTATGTGTACAGTAAAGAGAGAGACAAAGACAACAAGTGGAATGGTAATGAGATTGCAAAGTTTGTCAGGAGAACATTTCAGAAGTTGGTGGCGTGAGGAAGGCAAGCAGAGGGGGAGGAGCAGCGCCTTGATGCACCGGCAGACGACTCGTAAAGCTTGATGATTAGTATTACGTCTGCATGCATTGAACCTTTAAGAAACTTTGAGTCCGTGAAGAGGCAACATACGAAGTGGGTCAAGGGTGAACGAAGAAGGAAGACAGGAAGAGGAGGAGGAGGAATATATAGGAATACATAGGAAGAACAGATACCAAGGAGGACCAAGAAGGATACCAAGGAGGAGGAGGAGGAGAGGAGGAGGAGGATACAGAACAGACAGGTAACACCCCACTGAGTCAAACGGGACTACCTGTGTAATTACTTCCTACCACGATCATTTCTACTCTGCAACCACAAGTGTAACGAGAATACCTGCTCTCTCTCTCTCTCTCTCTCTCTCTCTCCTCTCTCTCTCTCTCCTCTCTCTCTCCTCTCTCTCTCTCTCTCTCTCTCTCTCTCTCTCTCTACATCTCTCTCCCTCTCTCTCATTCTCCTCTCTCTCTCTCCTCTCTCTCTCTCTCTCTCTTCTCTCTCTCCATGCTCCATCGTTGACAATGCATCAATACACATCACTGTCCACCTTACATCCACAGTCGCTGGAAGACTATGCGACTCCACACGTTGAATGGCAATAATAAGCACTGGTGTCATTGCTTACCCGAGTTGGCTGAAAACCGGTCAGTTTCTTTCGGCTGAAAACACGTTATCTGTCACGTTTGTCTGTGGTTTGCTTCCGGTTGAGCTGACGTGATTGTGGACATGTTGGGCATTTTTACCTTTGTGTTTTTCAAGGTGATGTGTGTGTGTGTGTGTGTGTGTGTGGTGTGTGTGTGTGTGTGTGTGTGTGTGTGTGTGTGTGTGGTGTGTGTGTGTGTGTGTGTGTGTGTGTGTGTGTGTGTGTGTGTGTGTGTGTGTGTGTGTGTGTGTGTGTGTGTGTGTGTGTGTGTGTGTGTGTGTGTGTGTGTGTGTGTGTGTGTGTGTGTGTGTGTGTGTGTGTGTGTGTGTGTGTGGTGTGTGTGTTTGTGTGTGTGTGTGTGGTGTGTGTGTGTGTGGGGTGTGTGTGTGTGTGTGTGTGTGTGGTGTGTGTGTGTGTGTGTGTGTGTGTGTGTGTGTGTGTGTGTGTGTGTGTGTGTTTTTGGTCAAACATGTTATCAACCTTTGAATAAGTTTAACAAACTCTGCCTCAAACATAGAAAAAAAAATGTTAGTCATCGTTACTATTTACGTAAGAGGGAAAAACAGGAACAAAACACGTCAACAGAGACATTCACCACACAAATCACACAAACAAATATCTTCATAAACTACAAACAATGTTCTTCACTCTCTCCTCCACAAACTCGCGCCTCAGATACTGGAGTACAAAAGGCATAAATGACAACTTTTTTAATCCTTTCCGAGACCTGAATGCATAGAAAAATTCACCAGTAAAGGCTAATAACTCGAGATTTTCATTTTTCCCAAATTGCCATTTGTATCAAAACCCATTTCGACCTAAACCGAGCACACTGTTTTTCCCCCGGCCGAGTACGTATGCCAGGCGCTGAAGGCTTGTTTGCCATCGCTTAAAAATTCCGTGTTTTATTTATTATCGAAAACTGGGTTTTTACAAAAATTTTTCATTAAAAGCGCTTTCCCAAATTTTTTTTTACAAGCTCGAGGCAATACAAGTAATAAAAGTGATGTCTGCATAAATAAAAAAAAGATTGACTTATAAAAAAGTAAACGTTGGGTTAAATTTTCAACGATTATCCTTGATTCATTTTTATTTCTTTGATATATTTTAAATTTTTTTATTTTTAAATTCCCCTGATTTTTTTAAGAAAACTGAGAGTGCCTACCTTTGAAAACGACTATTTTTTTTGGAAAAGTCAGAACATCCCCGAGGGGGGGGAGGGGGGGGGAGTTTGTAGGGGCGATCCCCTGCATTTGGGGTTGCGGGGGGGGAGGGAGGGAAAAGGAGGGGGGGTTTGAGATGGCGACCCTGATTTTGGTGGTAGCAGGGGGGGGAGGGGGGATGGGAGGGAGAGGGGGGGGGGAAGGCACGGTAGGTTAGCGCACGACACTGTTACTGATTAAGCGGTTTTTTCAGCGGAAAGTCGAGTAAATTTTTAGTGTTTTTTCCCTATTTGTGGATAAGTGTGAAAATGCCATTCATGAGATAAAACCACATTTTTAAATTTTAATTTCTCCGGGAAACGACAATCCCTTCATCATTTGATCCGCGGATTAATTTCAGTCCCGTGAAGGAGTAATGTATTTTATACTGTAATGTATTAAAATAAGAAGCTACTAAAAATTATATAGTTTCAACCTAAATTCCAGTCAGAATCCCCCAAACCCCCTTTGCTCATCTGGCAACACTTTTCAGTATAAAACCCCAACAAAAAAAACCCAGTCTTTTTTCGTTCGCATTTGTGAAATCGGCTCATTTTTTTATCTAATATGAAAATATTCGTAACGTGGCCCCATTTTCCCTAAAGACATTCTTTTTTTTAAAAAAATGCGCGTAAACAAGGGTGGTACGAGGAATAAAAATGGTATATAACTTCTACCTGTCTGTCTTGCCGCTCCCCTTGGCTCTGTACGTCGTTTTTTGAAACTTTTTAAACGCATCTCAAAAACATACCCCGGGGCTACAACTACAAGGTTGTCTTTCCCTCCTGAAAGTTCCTTTTTTAAAATACTTGTACACAGAACCCCCTGCCCCCCTTTTCCCGTTTTTTGTTTTGCTCCGACGCGGGTGTCTTTGTTAGTGCAATTTTTATGCACAAAAAAGTCTTTAAGGATTTCTTTTAAGCTCAAGAACGACTATTTTACCGCTGAAAACCACAAAAAATTATAATGACTGCCGTTCAAAAATCTCCCAACTTTTAATATAAAAACTACGTCTTGGGATTGATACAGCCCTAAATTTGGAATCTTGTCTTTGGGAATATGCAAAAGATTTTTCCCAAAAATTTGAAGCGAAAAAAATTAAATTTCAAAAAAATATAAAAAAGTTTGTTTCTTATTGATACTACAGGCATAAGATGACACTGGAAGGGGAAAAAAAAAACCCATTTTGTCCCCCTTTAAAGGGAAAATTTGTACGCTGCAGAGAGAATTCACAACCATGCTCCTTCCTTTCTGAACTATTTTTGTTAGTAGAGAGGTTACTCCCCTTTTCACCCCCGGCAAACTCCAAAACTAAACCTTAAAAAATGTAACCTCCTATCAATACTACATGCAAGTTCTCCCCAAAAATCGACCAAACCCGGGAAAGCACGGAAAGCATGCAAATATAAAGTACGAAAGTTTTCCTCCGTATCGGTAATCCACTCCCTTTTTTTTTTCCCCCCCAAACTTCGCGTCTGCAATTCAGAAATATTTCCAGCAAAGTTTTTTCTGGCATATGGCGCACGGGTTTTTGGAGGCGAGCGGGCCCCGGCAACGCCCCGGGCCACCCTTCACGGGGGCTCCGATCGTCGACGTCCTCAGCACAACCCCGGGCACGGGAGCTGTGCTAGGGTTCCCCGGGTCGGGGGGTCCCCTTAAAAATGGCGCCGGGGTAGTCCCCGGGGCCGTATGTTGCCGGAAAACCGTGGGCCTCAGGAAACGGAAAAAACAGCATAGTGCGGGAGTGTACCCTGCCCGGGCCCCGCCCCCCTCCCGTCAGGTGGGCAAGCCCTCCTCGTGCCGCACGCCCGCAGCACGAAAACTCTCCTCTTTCCCCCCCCCATCCCCCGACGAAAGCATCCTGCTTTTCCTCCGATCAAACGCTTTTATCCCGACATCCCCCCACGCGTAGCAGATGCTGCGCCCCCCCCCCCCCCCCAACCAACCGGAAAAGGTACCCCACGAAGAGTGCCCCCCACTCATCGTCAGGGTGGGCAAAAACCCGTCCCCGTGCCGGGACGCCAGCAGCACGAACCTTTTTCCTCTCTTTTTTTCATTTTTTTAAACAAATCTCTCTGCGGGCTCAAGCTAGCCCGGGTCTTCCCCGCTAGAGGCCCCGGAAAGAAAAAAAAAAAACCCGCTTCACTGCTACCCCTGAGAGAGGGAGAGAAGGAGGGAGAGAGAGATGATACAGATAAGATATTTTTATCCTATCTAGGGAAATTTGCAAGTACCAAATCAAGGTTATTGACTAATAAAGCCCATCACGCCCGGACGAACTTTGGGGGATCAACCCTGACCGAAAGCGCAGGGACGCTACACACGCAAAAACAACGCTTACAACGAGCCACCCCCGACGGGTTAGAGAGAGATGAAGGGTGAAAAAGGAGGTGTAGAGTTTTGGAGACAAAAGCCCGAGGGAGAGAAAAAGCTAGGGGGATAAAGTTTTTAAAGAGAATCTTCCTTTTCATTTTTGTTTCAAACGACTAATAAAAAACGGGGAGATTACCCCACCGAGATTAACCAATCATCATGCTAACGTTTTTTCCCCTTTTTTCATAAATAAACAGAGGGTTCCTACTAAAAAAAAGCTTTTTAAAGTTACTAAATACCCAGCTACCCACCAAAACCAATCCAACAAACAAACAAAACGAAAATCCAAATTATCTAATAAAACAAGGGAAATTTGGCGGGTAATTTAAATAAAACAAGGGAAATTTGGCGGGTAAAAATAAGTAAAAACAAAGGGAAATTTGGGGGGGTTTTTTAAGAAAACAAGGGGAAATTTGGCGGGTTATTAAATAAAACAAAGGGAAATTTGGGGGGTAAGATTTTAGAACGGTCCAATCCCGCCTCTTTCCCCCAAAGACCCCTTTAATTACCTTTTTTCCAAAGTGGCTTTTATAAAGTACTTCAGAAAAACTTGCACCATCGTCAAAATAATAGGCGAGATAAAACGATCCTGCCCCTGAAAAGGGGAAAGGGCGACGCGGAAACATGAAGGGGAGAGAGAAGGGGGGAGAGGAGGAGGAGAAGAGAGAGAGAAGAGAGGAGAGGGAGAAGAGAGAGAGAAGAGAGAGAGGAAGAGAGAGAGAGAAGAGAGGGGGGGGAGAGAGGGGGGAGGAGAGAGAGAGAGAGAGAGAAGGAGAGAAGAGGAGAGAGAGGGGGAAGGGAGAGGGGGAACGGAGAGGAGTTTGGGGGGGGAGGGGGG